>OX377201.1:40036374-40244268 GCA_947396885.1 Heligmosomoides polygyrus polygyrus
GGGGAGAACATCGACCGTTATTGTTCTAAATTTTACACGCGGGTGTGTTCTGAGCGCGATAACTCTGTCAATTGTGGACCTGTCCGGATGGAAGTTGTGGGTTTTGTAGGCATCAGAAACGTCTAGTAGCGCACTGAAACACTGTAATGCAGCTTATGCCTGGACAAAGTTACAGTGGTGCGAACATGCAGGTTGTCCTTGTGTGACACGATTTTTCCCGAATTCAGACGACCCCTGCGGGAAGACACGGCAAGCTAACAGCCCACATGTGCGTACGCGAGCAGAGCACTAAAGGTACTTTACGATGACGTGCTCAGAGCTCCTCAGATATCTAAACTGTCTTAACCTCAATTGGCAGTTTAAAGCGGCGGAAGATAGCGGTTAGAGTTTCTTGTGCTCTCACTTGCCCAGATTTGAGTGTTCGACACTCGCAATGGCAGCTTTCTGTTCAGCATGAAAAGCGCTATCGAATGGTATCAATTTCGACTGATTTTGGAAATATCGATTTTTTGACGGCTTCGCATCGAGGACAAGGCCGTTTAAGGCCGCGGCAGAGGGATGATGACGTAATCGGAAATTGATTTTTCCGAACCGGCCCAAGTTTGGTACCATTCGATAGAGCATTTCGTGCTGAATTGAATGGTGTTATTGAGTTTCGGAAAAACTGTGATCTGGGCGAGTAAGAGCGCAGGAAACTTCAGCCGCTAAGCCAGCCCCCCTAAAATGGCAGCTGGGACTAGGGCAATTTAATAAGCTAGGGAGTAGTGAGCATGTCATCTGAAAGCACCTTTAGTGCTCTGCTAGCACGCGCATTTGTAGGCCGTTAGCTCTCCGCGTCTTCCCGCAGGGATCGACTGAAATTGGAAAAAAAAATCATGCCACACAAGGCTAACCTGCATTTTCGCAGCGCTGTAACTCAAGTCCAGTCATAAGCTACTTTCATGTGTTTCAGCGAACTACTAGAACTTTTTGCTGCCTATAAAACCAACAAGCTGTAACCGGAAAGGTTCACAACTGACAGAGTTACCGCGCTCAGAACACACCCTCGTGTAAAATTTAGAACAATAACGGTCGATGTTCTCCCCGCTCTTACTGGCCCAGATCACGGTTTTCGCTACTCTTAGCTGAACCATTCAATTCAGCATGAAAAGCTCTATCGAATGGTACCAAACTTGGGCCGGTTAGGAAAAATCAATTTTAGATGACGTCATCGCCCCTCTGCCGCGGCCTGGAGTGCACTCGTCTTCGATGCGAAATTGTCAAAAAATCGATATTCTCAGAATTTGACGAGATTGGTACCGTTCGATAGAGCTTTTCGATCTGAACAGAACGTTGCCACTGCGAGTGCTGATAACTTAAATCTGGGCGAGAAAGAGCGCTGGAAACTTCACCGCTGCCCTCTACCGCTCTAAAATGTCAGATGGAGCCGAAGCAGCTTAGGCAGCAGGGAAATTATGAGCACTCCATCGTAAAGTGCCTTCAGTATTCTGCTCGCATGCACACCTGTGGGCTGTTAGCTCATCGCGTTTTCCCGCAGTGATCGACTGAAATCGGGAAAAAATTTGGAGAAGGCCACACAAGCCTCACATGCTTTTTCACATCGCTATAATTTCGCCTTTTTGAAAGCTACAACGCTGCACTTGTGCATACTACTAAAGCTCTCTGCTGCCTACGAAACCCACGAGCCGCAGCCGGATCGATTCGATCTCGACAGAGTAACTGCGCTCCGAACACGCCCGCGCATGCAATTTGCGAGCTGTCACGCCCACTCGATTGATAGGTTCGATTCTATATGCACTGCTTACGATGCACTCCAAAGGCTAGCTGGACTGTGTTAGAGCAATTCCTAACTAGGGAAAGCAATTCCTAACTGAGAATATCTCATAAAACTCCCCAAACGCCCACTCTACAGCCTGTTGCGTCCACTCGATTGATAGGTCCGATCCTATATACATTGTTCACGGCGCACTCTTAGGTCTCGCTGGAACAGAGTACAGCAATTCCTGAGTAGGCCGGCCGCAAATTTGTGATAAAACTCCCCTAACGCTCACTCTACAGGCTGTCCCCCTCCTCGATTGATAGGTTTCATCCTATATGCATAGTGCACAGCGCACTCCAAAGGCTAGCTGGACAGCCTTAGAGCAACTCCTGAGGAGGGCGGCTTAGAATTTCTCATAAAACTCCCTAAACGCTCACACTACAAGCTGCCCCCCCCCTTGATTGATAGGTTGATCCTTTATGCATAGTGCACGGCGCCCTCTCAGTGGATTCCTGAACACTTTACGCCATGTTTGATATGCTCTGAGAACATGCAAATCCTGAAAAATAAGCTTCTCCAATCGCAAGAGGTCTGCCCCAGTCATTTTTGACCTCCCACTGCGAAATCGCGGTGATCTGGCAAAGTTGTATACACGTTTGTGTAGATCTCGAAGAGACGAATCGAACGGTACCCACCGATTCCCAGAAAACCTCAAACTAGAGGAGTTGTGAGCACGCAACGGTTTTGGCTTGCGACCGACAACTCGTCCGCGACCGCCCTTCGCAATGGAGCGCAAGTTTTCAATTTCGGCCATTTCCATAGCTTCATATAAACAATGTACACCATACGATAGAGCTCGAGCTCCTGAGCTCGAAGATATCATTTGTTTTTGAAATTAATGAATTTTAGGCGAGTTGTATCAAAAAGACGCGAAAGCCGGGAAAACGCGGCTTTTTCGGGATTTGATCAAAAGATACGGCCATAACTGTAACTAACACCGACCTTTATACTTCATCCTGCTTTAATATTTGTTGCAGACGTGGGTTAATATTTCGCTGTACGCATAAGTCCTTATGTGCATTATATGCACTCACTCTCATATGGTTGGTATATGGTAAACGAACGTGAGTACCCACCTTGAGAATGGCTAATTTCGATATCTTCATGTCTAGCTCTATGGGAAGTGCTGATTTCAATCGCTCGAACATATCACCAAGGTGTTGGACACGATTGCGCTCTCTGGCGTTAGCCTCTGACCTGGAAACTCCAGCCATACACGTTATGAAAAAGACACCGATAAGGAGATCTGGTTAGAACACATGGAAAAATTAGGTAGAAGTTGTGCTCGAAGAAGTTGAACGACTAGTCAGTGAGTAAATGAAAGAACACTTTGGAAATGTTGTTTATGGTAGAATAGCAGCCCCACCTCCGTTTGCTGCCAACATGCCCTTCCTGTACGTCACTTCCTTCAGACTTCGCCTTCTCACCGTGAATCTCCGTATCGTGGACGAGCTTCATCCCAGATCGAGGAAACATTGTCAGCAATAGTTGCTGCTGTAGGAGCTTCATGAGCAACTGTCCACCGAATTCGGTTTGCACTGTAGCCTTGGTAGTACTGCCCTCATTGTCCTCTCTGGTCCTAAAACACTGGAAGATTACGTGTGATCAAACGACAGTTAAAGCTCCTTGAGAAGGGTAGTGAACGAGCACTAATGGTTAGAGTTACGGCTTTGCCATCGAAGCTACATGCCTGGGTTTGGGTACACTCAAGTCCAGCGGCTCGCTTTCCTTGCCGTCCTTATTGCCAGTAGGACCTAGCGTAGGTAGTCGATCCTGCAGCATTTCGGCGAGACGGTGACCACTGAATGAAATGTTTTAGCAACGATCAGAGAAAGCAAAACATAGCGGGATCGCTGAACTCATTGGCACAAAAACGGACGGAAGGTTAACGTTCCACATGTAATGCGATCAGCGTGAGCAAGCTCACCATCGCACCGAGAAAGAGTATCAATAAAATCAACTAGACAACGAACAGAACAAAGGAATGAATCATCAAACAGCGAAAAATAGTAAACTTAGAAAGGTAGAAAACACAGCTCTGCAAAAAGCGATAAAAGAGGATTATCAGAAATGGAAAGCAGAGGGAGAACAAGATTAAGTACCTAAGAGTTACTGGGAAAATTAGAGGTATTTCTCTAAAATCCTTTTAAAAGCCGCAACGCTTGCAGGTATAGCAAAGTGCTTACTTAACTTCACGTATTCCGCGCCGGCTCGACAGACAAAGTAATTGGAGCGGACTGTACTCCGGGCCCGAGGAACCCGCAGCTTTACAGCAGCACCCCTTGTTACGGAAGCACATGTCACGAAAAATCCACCTCCACTCAGATGGACAAGACCGTGCAGCGCTTTGTAAACCATAATGAGATCGAACTTCTTTCGCCGTGTGGATAGAGATTCCAAACCTAGCTGCAGATTACGCACATCATGGTTCGGAATAGAACGGTAGTTTATATGCCGTGCCCTGAAGAAATGCTTTCTAGTGAAGCTGTTCTGGACCCGTTCCAAAGCTTTGATATTTTTGATTTTATTTGGACTAAAAACAGGAGTGCCATACTCCAGAATAGGGCGGACGTAAATTTTGTAGGCTTTGAGGAAGCTATGTTTGTCTTTAGTAGTTAATCACCTGGTGGCGATGTCCGTTCCTCCACGTGGTGCCACTGGAAACTGTGCGATGGGTGCGATGGTGAGCTTGCTCACGCTGATCGTATTACATGTGCTCGTACCACATGTCTCAATGAAATGAAATGAAATTACCTAGAGACGTTGGATAATTCTGGTTTGCAACAACAAATAGGTTGTCACGAAAATAAGTTGCGCGATTGGAAAGATAAGGATAAAGGGCGACATTAAACAATTCCTTTTGGGATGCGCCACTCCGTCTTGAATAGAGGATAACCATAAAACCTTTCAGAGATCGCCGTTAATCTTCTACCTCTAATCTGCGTCTTTTTGTTGCTGACAACGCGTGTGATCACTATCCAAGTTCAAGTTTGAAGAGCGGATTGATCTTGCTTCTCAAACACAACTAGCACCTTCACCCTGGCTAAAAAACAAATTTGGATGTCGCTTTTATTCTCAGAACGTATACGAAGCTCTGTCTAATTGTTTCTTCATTTTGAACGTTTTTGACAATTTCTGCGAAAAAAGTGCAAAAAAATGAAAATGTTGTGGAAATGAAAAATGAAAATGAAAGTATGGATGGAGTCCATGCTCTTCCAAAAGCACTTTTTCATTATTGAAAAGCAATTTCTTGGTGGCAAGGTGTGGATGAAATTCTATTTCCCATGAATTACTTTGTGGGGCTTTGGGTTCAAGTCTGGAGTAGCCACTCTTCGTATTTTATCCTTCATCATAACATCCGCATAATTCCACCGAAAGCAGCTTTAAAACTCTTGCTTTGCATAACATACGATGGTCAAGGATTAGCGGTGCCAAGTCTGTTCAAGAATGCGCTGTCCTAGTTCATGTTAAACGGAGGGCAGAAAGAGTGAAATTATGCAAACTTGAAATTACAGGTGCTTAGAGTGGGCCTAACTATGATTTCCCTGCAATGGGGAAAGCGGACTCACCAACGATTAAACCCGGGGTGTGCAGAATATGGCCCATGGTATATTCCCGTGCAGGCTTTCGGCGCAATGTGACTGTGGCAGGCTCCGACGAGCGGGGTCCTGGCACGATGCGTGGCCACGGGAGTGTCCCGGGAGTATACCACAGGCCTATAAGGGATAGAGGTACTCCCGATGAAGAACTCACCTCTAACCCTTGTACTCCCCACCCATACTATGCATTGGATCCGATCGAAAATCTTCGGATAATTGGATGATTCGGATAACGGCAATTTCGCGGACACCGGATTTTTGAATGATTCGGATCGAGTTGGATGATTCGGAATCGGATATCCGAAAATAATTCATTCGGATCCAATATATACCCATACCCGCTGGTTTAATTGTTGATGAATCCGGCCCCAAGATATGTAGTTGCCAGTGTGTGTTTCAATATCATGAAACACCCTCAGGGCGAGCCGAAATGGCTTTCCGGGCAATTTTTCAAATCTTGCGCAGAGTTTCCCGTCACATTAGGAAGACGATATTGAGTTGAGGTCTGGGGCTCCACAGTAGTAATGGGCGGATAATGAAATTTTGAAAACCGGATAACGGATAACGGATAATTTTGCCCGAAAATGGCCGGATAACGGAAAAACGGATAACGAACAAACAACAAAAATTAAAATACTTTTAAATTGCACTAAATTCAACAGCGAATCAGGACTTGAAGGTAGTGTTTTTGAACGTTTTTCGGTCGCCACATTAACGACGCTCTATGGCGTTTTCTGCCCACCTGTAGGAAGACAAAAGCACAGCAACATACCCGCCTTTCACCTGCTTCCAAGGGGTCGGTTAGATTGTCTTATTTATCAGCCTTACTCTACGCTTAACTTTTTTTCAATTAGAGCAAAAGAGATGAAAAATAGAGTAGCCCTTGGAAGAGCAAATCTTCCGATGTCTCTGGAAAGAATAAGAAGGCAGGAGATATCCAGCCGAACAAACTTCACATAACGATCTTGTCCTACACATGCTAAGAACGATTATTGCTGTCGCTGCTCGATAGCATCCCAAGATCCAAGGAACTTCAATGTGGAATTATCTGGGATGGATAAAATACTAACTTTTAGGTAGTATCTGCAAGCAATTGTGTGCGGCAAACACACACTCAAAGAGTTATGACGTCCAGACCTTCGGATCTGAGGAAGAATATCCGACCCAGCCCCAAAACGGAGGTGCTCCCTATGTTGCAGATAAGTTTCACAAAAAAAACTCACAAATTAAAACAAATCTACATGTCTTCAGCACCCACGACGATAAGTTTGTTTAGTAGTTTATTGCTCCCCTAAAATTTTTAGTGGAGAAGTTGCTTGCTCTATGTATTTGGATTAATCCTGTTTCTCTTGCTAGTATTCATTACGGTACTGCAGTATTTTTTGATAATTCACGACAGCATATTGCTAAGGTACCATCACCGCCTGCAATCAAATCGAACATAATTGAATCGTGTAACCACAAATGGTACGATGGAAAGATCAGCGGTAAAAAATTCTTCACAGGATGCGACTCTCCACTTTTGACGATTGCTAGTAGCAGTTTGTATACCTTCTTGGTCAGCACATGACTTGAGAATGAACAATGCTGCGCTAAGTAGGCCTCATACAAGTATGGTACAGCTTAGCGGTCCTTCTGGAAGGCTGGAAGTTGGATATCTTTAAAACTATGTAGACAGTTCCCAAGTGAAGAAACTTCAATTACCCTTTCCAGATTTGAATGCTTCTGTTGTTTCTGACGACACTCTCACGATCGTGAAGGATCCTGTACATAGTCCACCCATCATCACGTCGAAAGCTAAGATTCAGCTAATTTGTTGTTCGTTATCCGGCCCAAAATCGCCGGATAACGAACAACGAAACGGATAGGCCAAAACCCCCGGAAACCGGATAACGGATAACGGATAACGGATAACGGTTAATCCGCTCATCCCTGCTCCACAGGTGCAGCAGCCGTCGCCCCACTTTTCATCTCGCACTCCTCGCTACAGATGAACGCGCCTCGGTTGTTGTGCTCTGAGACGCTACAGTGAGCATCAAAACGACGTGACTGAGAGCGCACTAGAGCGCACCGCTTTAGAAAGAGAGCAAAAAATCGAAAGGAACAAGGGAGCATTCATCCACTAGGAGATCACTGCAAATGACACACGCATCAAAAGCGGCTTGGAATCATAGACTACACAAGGCGCTGTTGGGCAGCGGGTAGGCGTCACAGTAGCTGTCGCAAGTGGTTCGGCTGAAAGGGCTGCGAGCGACGTAACCGAACTCTGAGGAGCACTGTGTGAAGGGGCGCGAGTGGCCTCCAACAGGTGAAAGTCATCTGTGCGCACGTGTGAGGCCGACGGAAAACAATTTCCCTATTTCGTGGTAAGAAAACACGCCAGCTGCTCTGAGCCGCCATGTGCTTCGCAAGAGGATTTATCGCGACAACATCGACAACACAGCTGAAGTACCGCGGAGACGAGGCGGAGGAAGGAGACTCGAAACTACAGTCGGATTTGTGCGCTCTCTTGAAGGATCTCAGCCAACGCATCAACGTTCTCGATTCGGCAACGATTGGTTAATCTGCGGTCAAGCATATCCGTGGTCCACAGCTGGTCAATGTTGAGAGTTGATCATTTAGGTCTTTTCTCTGATGTCCTCCTTTATTAATAGTAGCCTGTCCCTGAAGCTGTAGCTATTATACCTACAACGTGTCTCCTTAAGAGAGTGGTAAGGTGACAGTCCCTCGTCGGCTGAAGTACCTTGTGGCCTCCATTTAGCATCAGTACATACTGTGATGTAAAGCTCCATTCCCGGTGACCTGACTGTGTTCTTTTTCAGACCTCAAAAAGACAGCTATTTCATGCGGTTGTTCTATATAGCACTTTCAGCGCCCAACAAACGAACTCAGCGGAGTTAACGGACTACACTTTCGAAGCATAAGGCACCATTTTAGGCGCTCAAAAAGATGGAGCTGCTTTCAAACGCGGGCCTCAAATCCTTGGACACAATGAAGCTTTTCGAGTATTCGGGTCCAGAGCTTGCTCCTGTGGGAACTCAATGGAGTTGACCACCCTTTGCCAGTAAAACAGCTCTCAGCTAACATCATGAACTCTGCCGTAGTGTTTGGAGATTTATTTCGTTTTTATTTATTTGTGCGTCGAAAGACGCGCTTTACAATTAGAACAAAACAAAACTGAAACAAATCATGCCCCAAACAGAAACGAAACAAGCACAACACGACAACAGTACCAATGAAGTGGAGAAGAAGTCTCTGGCTTTTCAGCTCATAAACCTACAGCTCAAGTGGCATACAAAGGCAATCTTCTTGCAAGCAGGTGCTTGTGGAAAGTTTCATTCTTACCTTAAAATGATCACTTTTCTAGTCGAATTGGACACATTCCTTCTAAATGGTGCACTTTTCTAAGCAGGCTTAATGATTTTGAAGTCAGAGTAAACATATTCCAAATCAAAATAGAGGTCTTCCAGATTACCCTCTGAGAAGGTTGGAATAATTTTTTATCCAAGAAAAATTAGCAAGGTTTTCTTTAAAGATTTTTGAACCACATGTCTCAAAAAGCAAGTACATAGCTGAAAATGTTACAAAAAATCAATCTGTTAAGCCAAAATAATGTTTTATAGCATATTTAGAAGTGCTCGAAAGTGGCACTTTTGATGCCAGAAAAATGTGTCATTTTTGCTGCCAGAAAAGAGATTGACCCACTATGTGCCTAGGAAGTCGCAATTTTTTGATTGTTAGCAAAACTCAGTTTCTTTAGAGTTTATCACTTGTCGACGGTGCAACAAAAACATTTATAAAATACACATATGTTCACTTTGATGTGCCAAGCAAGCAGCGTTTCACAGCTATCAGTCAAACGAAAAACACGACGAGCATGACCAATACGTGGCGCGATTTCTCTTCTCGTAGAAATTGCTGTTTTGCACTTTAGAATAACTTTCAAAACATAATTTTATTGAATATTTCGAAACATTCCAAGCAGGTCAACTTACTGGGGTACTGGGGTAGGTGAAATTAAAATTTTCAGAGAAAGTCACACTGAGTTTTCCTGGGACAAAATTTATTGCATCTGCTTGCTCTTCTCTCCCTATGCGCTCCCACCCGAACATTGCAGCAAAAGTAGTAGTTAGTGGCCGACCGGGTTCACAACTTCACAATTTCGAATCTGGTCAGGTCTAAACGTTCAATTGCAAATCGCGCGAATATGATACCCGTGGGGCAGCCGTCACAACAACTAAATAATGCTGGTAACTAGCTATGAGTGGCGCTTCGAAAAAAAAAACAGCGGAATAACACTTTTGAAGTTTTTTCTGGAGGAGGACCGGTTTTTGGAAAGATCACGCATTGAGGGGTTAGTCGTTCACTTTTGCACGTATTTCTACAAAAACACTCTCTCGTGGTCAGTAATATTGGTAGTAGACACGATATTAGAAAAGCTGACACAATGACTGCGGTTCGATTAATTCAGCGGTAGGAAAGGTATTCTTCTTTATTAGAAAAGTGTCAGAGAATTATAGTATAGACGCACAGTAGAGCGATTCCAACACTAATTGGCAAGGAGAAGAAGAGGTCCGTTCACAGATCAAAGCCTAAAATATCGAAACAGGTGTTTAGCGAAGCATCGGTCCAGCCTGAATCCACGGAAGGCCTCTCCAGCATTGCCCTCTGCGAAAGCGGCGAAATGTTTGCGGAAGTTCGAAGGAGCAGCCGGGTGGCTGTGGTGTAGGGACGGCGGCAGGGCCGAGAGCAGCTGGCTGGATGATAGTGCAGGAATGGAAACGACAGCTGCGACCGACACAATAACCAATTAGGCTGCCAGATGGGCGAGTGACGAGCCCACGAGGACGACTGGCTGATACTGATCTGTCGGCCTCAGATCCAAGCCGAAAGGGGCTCGTATCACGGGAGTTGCCTGGCTTCAACGCAGATTCTCATCCTACCTGCAACCAGTCGCACTCTAGCCAGCTACCTGCTCTGTATATCGTGTGTTTCTGAACACAGCTGCTGAAAACAAAATCGTGCGAGACAACAGAAACATGTGAGCAAAGAATTTGAGGCGAACGCGTAAAAGGACAGACCAAGTTCACCAACACACTGGGGTTTTGTTTTGCGCCGCACAAATCATTCACCTTCAAAAGCGTCAACTGATTACTAACAAAAGAACAGATTATCATGTCGGCGTTTCAAGAGAAGAATTTGAGCTTCATCCCTCCCGCATCCGTTTATGGGAGAGGGCAGGCTTGTGTAGTGCAGATACAATTGACATTTTGGTAATTTGGTACATTTATATCTCGGAAAGTGAAAGCGGGCTACTAAGCGAAACGGTGAAACATCTTCAACTAGTTTCAGATGGCCTCTTCTTGAAATCTCCGCGGCTTCTTGTGAATCTTTCCCGAAAGTTTCGGGCGAGCACCGGACGACCTCGCCCCTTGTTAGTGGTGAAATAAAGACGAACCTTCAGGGCAGAGGGGCTCGTTTTCAAATTATATAACGTTTCTTGGCGAAGTCCTTTCCAGTAATGCCGCCATAAATTTGGATTCGGTTAAATATCCCTTTAGGTAAAACAGTATTTTCAACTTATTTTAAAAGCGATAAAAGGGAAACCCTTCGAGTAGCGTTGCGTGTATGTACCTCTACTACATGCACAGAATGTATCAAAGAAATGTATACAAGTCTTGAAAGGTGATAACTTTGCTTAAGTAAAAGTAAAACTAAACTGGAGAAGTTAAGGTGTCACATAAAAGCTTAGGATAATAGAAATTTTCTGACATACGAGCGGTGTGGATTGCGCCATTAACTCGGCTGAACACCTTGTATTTCGCATTCGATTGATTGTGTTTCGCTCGAATACTTGTTATAATGTTTTCACAAAGTGACCGTATCTAAAGATTGTGCTTTTTTAAAGTTTAGACCTTAAAAACACCATGGAAAATGCAGGGGATCCTTAAAAAATGCAAGTTCTATTTGAAAGGTTCTAACATTGCTACTAGTGATGCTTTTGAAGATGTTTAAAACTTATATCAAAGCAAGGGTAACGAGACTTTTGTGGAGTGCAAATAGTCAAGTTTGAGCCGTGCTTGGGCTTGAGACCATGCGTTTCAGACTCGATTGATTGTGCATGGGCTGAATGCTTGTCACAATCTTGCTATTTATCGAACACGTTTACCTAGCTTCTTTTAACGTTTAAAACTTTACAATCACGTGAAAGACATGTGACATGTAAGTTTATTGATTCTACAATTCAGCGCAATCGCTATCGTTCCAATAATACTCTCTTCATATCTGAGCCCATAACAAGAGCCATATTCGGCTCTGGGCTTAGCTTCAACGCAAGGAAGTTTACTCCGAAGTGTTACTGGAAGTTCGAAAACATCGTCGAATCGCAGAGGCGATTTTTCGCCAAATTGAATCATGCGCGCGGTTCCTCAACAATCAATCGAGTCTGAAATGCAAGGCTTCAGGGCGGAGCATGGCTCAATCTTGATTATTTGCACGCCACAAAAGTTTCGTTATTCTGTGTTTGGACATAGGTTTTAAGGGATTCTTGTCTTCAAAAGCAACTCTGATAGCAATGTTAGACCCTTTCATCGTAAATCGTAAATCGTAAACCGTAAATCGTAAGAGGTGCCTGACATATAATGCATCTAATTTCCTTGCATTTTTCTATTATGTTAAAGCTAACCGAAGCTAACTATGCTTTATTGAAACGTTTTCAGCTCGAGCTGGACACTTTCCTAATTAAGACGGAAGCCATTAATATCAACTAGCACCTTTCAAATTGAGCTGGACAAGTTTTTGGAGAACCAAAATAAACCGCTTGTTCAAAAATGCTATCTTAAATGGTGCCTATACAGGGTGCCCAAATAAAAAAAGCTTACACTGCTTGGACGATCGAAAATGTTTATAATTCTACTAGCCATTGGCTTGCATGTAAAACTATGACTTTGTAGAAACAACCGCAACAACTCCGAATAAACCAACAAAAACCGTTCCATCCAAAACCAAAATTTTTATCGCTGGTGAACTCGACGAAAACAGCACTTGCACAAATAATCCAAGCATCCCCTACTGAGTTAGCGCATGGCACATTTTTATGGTATGTCACACAAGAACTTCTAAACCTTCTCCCATTTTGAATTGTACAACAGCATTTTTGTAGCAGACGGGAAGGAATTGTGTGACGATTGAAGGAGTATTATCACATTATCATTGAAAGAGTATTTTTGGACACTCATCATATGTAGTTGAATTTTTGACTTAAAATTATAAAAGAAGATATCTGTGGGACATTCTTTAGAAGTAAAGTAGAGAAGCAAGGTGCAGCTTGAATTGAAAGTGATTTAACTGATTCACACAAGGTGGATTTTAATCCTACATCTTCTACATCGGCGGCAACCGCAATTCATTCTATAAGGCAAACACACACTCAAATGACCTCTACGATATCCCACAGCGTAGAAGGAATGGATGACGCATCTCAAACAGGGACTTGTTAACGTCATGCTTTGTCCTTTATCATTCTTGAAGGCAACCGCGGCAACCATTTTTGGAATGAAAGGTCGTCGTTCGACGATACCAGGCAATTACAGTTATGGCCGCATCTTTTGATCAAATCCCGAAAAAGCCGCGTTTTGCCGGCTTTTGCGTCTTTTTCATATAACTCGCCTAAAATTCATTAATTTCAAAAAGAAATGGTATATTCGAGCTCAGGAGCTCGAGCTCTATCGTATGGTGTACATTGTATATACGAAGCTATGGAAATGGCCGAAATTGAAAACTTGCGCTCCATTGCGAAGGGCGGTCGCGGACGAGTTGTCTGTCGCAAGCCGTCGAAAAAGGTTACGCGCCCACAATTCCTGACTGGGGCAGACCTTTTGCGATTGGAGAAGCTTAAGGCCTTCGCACACTTTCGCCGCCACGCGGGAGCCCTATCTTTAAGCATGGGGCAGAGACGCAGAATCGCCTCGCGAGGCAAATCGATATCTATGGCAATCGTGGTGCCGCGCCGCGTGGCGGCGAAAGTGTGCGAAGGACTTTATTTTTTAGTGCATGCATGTTCTCGGAGTATATCAAACATGGCGTAAAGTATTCTGTCATGCCAGGAATCCACTGAGAGTGCGCCGTGCACTATGCATATAGGATCAGGGGGGGAGAGCTTGTAGAGTGAGCGTTTGGGGAGTTTTATGAGAAATTCTAAGCCGCCCTCCTCAGGAGTTGCTCTAAAGCTGTCCAACTAGCCTTTGGAGTGCGCTGTGCACTATGCATACAGGATGTAACCTATCAATCGAGGAGGGGGGACAGCTTGTAGAGTGAGAGTTTGGGGAGTTTTATCACAAATTTGCGGCCGGCCTACTCAGGAATTGCTGTACTCTGTTCCGGAGAGACCTAGGAGTGCGCCGTGAACAATGTATATAGGATCGGATCTATCAATCGAGTGGACGCAACAGGGTGTAGAGTGGGCGATTGGGGAGTTTTATGAGAAATTCTCAGCCGCCCTTGTTAGGAATTGCTCTAACACAGTCCAGCTAGCCTTTGGAGTGCATCGTAAACAGTGCATATAGAATCGAACCTATCAATCGAGTGGGCGCAACAGCTCGCAAATTGCACGCTCGGGCGTGTTCGGAGCGCAATAACTCTGTCGAGATCGAATCGTTCCGGCTGCGGCTCTTGGGTTTCGTAGGCAGCAGAGAGCTTTAGTAGTCCGCAGAAGTACAGCATTGTAGCTTCTAAAAAGGCGAAATTTTAGCGGTGTGAAAATGCATGTGAGGCTTGTGTGGCCTAATTTTTTCACTGCGGGAAGACGCGATGAGCCAACAGCCCACAAGCGCGTAGAAGAGCAGAATACTGAAGGCACTTTGCGATGGCATGCTCAAAACTCCCCTGCTGCCTAGGCTGCTTCGGCCCCATCTGACATTTTAGAGCGGTGGAGGGCAGCGGTGAAGTTTCCAGCGCTCTTTCTCGTCCACATTTGAGTTTTCGGCACTCGCAGTGGTAACATTCTGTTCAGCTCGAAACGCTGTATCGAACGGTGCCAATTTCGTTCAATTCTGAGAACATCGATTTTTTGACGATTTCCATCGAAGACGAGGGCACTCGAGGCCGCGGTAGATGGGCTATGACGTCATCGAAAATTGACCGGCCCAAGTTTGGGGCCATTCGATAGAGCTTTTCATGCTGAATTGAATGGTTCGGCTAAGAGTGCCAAAAACCGTAATCTGGGCCAGTAAGAGCGGGGACAACATGGACCGTTATTGTTCTAAAGTTGACACGCAGGTGTGTTCTGAGCGCGATAGCTCTGTAAATTGTGAACCTTTCCGGCAGCTTATGGGTTTTGTAGGTGGCAAAAAGTTCTAGTAGATCGCTGAAACTCTATAATATTGCTTATGATTAGACAAAATTAGAGCGCCGCGAAAATGCAGGTTAGCCTTGTGTGGCACGATTTTTTCCAATTTCTGTCGACCCCTGCGGGAAGACGCGGAGAGCTAACGGCCTACAAATGCGCGTGTTAGCAGAACACTGAAGGTGCTTTCAGGTGACATGCTCACAACTCCCTAGCTTATTAAATTGCCTTAGTCCCAGCTGCCATTTTAGGGCGGCGGGCTTAGCGGTTGAAGCTTCCTGCTCTCTTACTCGCGCAGATCACAGTTTTTCCAAAACTCAAAAACACCTTTCGATTCATCACGAAAAGCTCTATCGAATGGTACCAAACTTGGGCCGGTTCGGAAAAACCAATTTTCGATGACGTCATCATCCCTCTGCCGCGGCCTTAAGCGGCCTCGTCCTTGACGCGAAACCGTCAAAAAATCGATGTTCCCAAAATCTGTCGAAGTTGATACCGTTCGATATCGCTTTTCATGCTGAACAGAAAGGTACCATTGCGAGTGTCGAAAACTCAAATCTTGGCGAGTAATAGCGAAAGAAACTCTAACCGCTATCATCCGACGCCTTAATCTGGCAACTGAGGTTAAGGCAGTTTAGACACCTGAGGAGTTTTGAGCACGTCGTCGTAAAGCACCTTTAATGTTCTGCTCGCCAACGCACTTGTGGGCTGTTAGCTCGCCGTGTCTTCCCGCAGGGATCGTCTGAATTCGGGAAAAATCATGTCACACAAGGACAACCTGCATGTTTGCACCACTGAAACTTTGTCCAGGCATAAGCTGCATTACAGGGTTTCAGTGCGCTACTCGACGTTTTTGATGCCTGCAAAACCCACAACTTCTATCCGGACAGGTCCACAATATACAAAGTTATCGCGCTCAGAACACGATCGCTAGTGCAATTTAGCACAATAGCGGTCGATGTTCTCCCTGCTCTTACTTACCAAAATTATGGCTTTCACTACTCTAAGAGGCACCGTTCAATTCAGCACGGAAAGCTCTACCGAATGGTACCAAACTTGGACCGGTACGGAAAAATCAATTTTCGATGACGTCATCGCCCCTCTACCGCGGCCTCGAGTGCCCCCGTCTTCGATGCAAAATTGTCAAAAAATCGATGTTCTCAGAATTGAACGAGATTGGTACCGTTCGATAGAGCTTTTCGAGCTGAACAGAACGTTACCACTGCGAGTGCTGAAAACTCAAACGTGGACGAGAAAGAGCGCTGAAAACTTCACCGCTGCCCTCCATCGCTCTAAAATGTCAGATGGGGCCGAAGCAGCTTAGGCAGCAGGGGAGTTATGAGCATGCCATCGTAAAGTGACTTTAGAATTCTGCTCGCCTGCGCACTTGTGGACTGTTAGCTCATCGCGTCTTCTCGCAGTGATCGACTGAAATCGGGAAAAATTAGGCCACACAAGCTTCACATGCATTTTCACACCGCTATAATTTCGCCTTCTTAGAAGATACAACGCTGTACTTCTGCGGACTACTAAAGCTCTCTGCTGCCTACGAAACCCAAGAGCCGCAGCCGGAACGATTCAATCTCGACAGAGTTATTGCGCTCCGAACACGCCCGCGCGTGCAATTTGCGCGCTGTTGCGCCCACTCGAGTGATAGGTTCGATTCTATATGCACTGTTCACGGTGCACTCCAAAGGCTAGCTGGACTGTGTTAGAGCAATTCCTAACTAGGACGGCTGAGAATTTCTCATAAAACTCCCCAATCGCCCACTCTACACCCTGTTGCGTCCACTCGATTGATAGGTCCGATCCTATATACATTGTTCACGGCGCACTCCTAGATCTCGCCGGAACAGAGTACAGCAATTCCTGAGTAGGCCGGCTGCAAATTTGTGATAAAACTCCCCAAACGCTCACTCTACAAGCTGCCCCCCCCCACCCTCGATTGATAGGTTTGATCCTATATACATTGTTCACGGCGCACTCCAAAGGCTAGCTGGACAGTCTTAAAGCAATTCCTGAGTAGAGCGGCTAAGAATTTCTGATAAACTCCCCAAACGCGCACTCTACAAGCTGTCGCGCTAACTCGATTGATAGGTCCGATCCTGTATGCATTGTGCACGGCGCACTCTCGAGGGATTCCTGGCATGTCAGAGCACTTCACCTGCTCGCCATGCTTGAAATACTCCGAGTGCACGCAAGTCTCGGAAAATAAGCTTCTCCAATCGCAAAGAGCCCGTTAAAGTCATTTTTGCCCATCCACTGCGAAAATGCGGTGTTCTGACAACTTGCATACATTGCTGTGTAGATCTCGAAGAGACGAATCGAACGGTACCAGCTGTTTCTCAAAAAACCTAAAACTGAAGGAGTTTTGAGCATGCAACGGTTTTCGGCGACTTGCTACCGACAACTCGTCCGCAGCCGCCCTTCGCAATGGAGCACGATTTTGAACGAAAAACTAACATTTGAAAAAATTTGGTTGAACTTTGAAATTTTTGGCAATTTTTTAAAGCTGCCTGATAGAGCTTGAACTGCTGAACTCAAAAATGTGCTTGCTTTCGCAATTGGTTAACTTTGAAGGAAGTTATTTCGAAAGGCCGAAAAAGCCGGGAAAATGCGGCTTTTTCGGCATTTTTGAAAAGGCTACGGCCACAACTGTACTTTCGGCATTTACTTCGCTCGCAGGCTTGCTTGCATTTGTTAAATTTCGCAATCTTCAAATAAGTATTTCATTACTTATTGATAACTGCTTGCATTCACCAGTCCTGCTCTCCACTACCTTTGTAACAAACGCTATCGTATCTCTTGTTAAGTCTTTATCATCCTGAACGGATTGCATAGGGCGAACCCAACAGCCACAATCAAACCTCTGAAAAAAGTGTCAAACTTTTTCACTTTGTCATGAAAACGTCAGAGATTTTGCTTAGTGTTGCTTAAGGCGCACCTCATACGTAGATACGCCATGACGTGCATGGTAATCAGATTGAAACATGATTGTTTCACTCTTTCCAACAGTTTAGCAATTATTCCACAGCCTCCAATCAAGTCCAATATTCCTTGATGGCTTTGTATGAGTTCTACTCGTGTGCATTGGAAAGAGTCGCCTATATGGTGAACACGTGGTGAAAAATTTACAAGTTGACTAGGTGGTTGCTGCCTAGAATATGGGGTATATGTCGCTTAGGTGAGCAGCATTGGTAGGTGAAACGCCTAAACCAATCAGACCGCATTGAATGGGCATGCCATTCAGAGAGAGCATGTACGGTTGGTACACTGATGGGCTGGCATATGATCGGTCTGTGCTCTGTTTGATTATCATTGGCTGGCGCGCTCCATTCTACCAATGGTGTTCACCTCCTCGACATGTACCGAATATGGTTCAGCAGGTGATCATCTTCATTCCAGTCTTCTTCTTCTTCTTCTTCTTCTTCTTCTTCTTCTTCTTCCTCTTCTTCTTCTTCTTCTTCTTCTTCTTCTTCTTCAGCGTCTGTCCCGCTTCGTAGCGGGGTCCGCTATTCTGGTGTCATTACGTCACCTTTCCCGATCCAGCGCTAGATCAGGGTGGACACCAGTCGCTTTCAAGTCTGTATGTAACGTATCAGCCCGGCGCTGCTTCGGGCGCCCTCTAGGCCGCTTTCCTATTACCTCGAAGTTGAGGCCTATCTTGCGGACGCTATCTTCCTTTCCACGCAGAACGTGGCCGTACCATCGTAAGCGAGCTTCGCGCATCTTGTCCGCTATTGGCGCGACAACGAACTTCTGCCGAATAGCTTCGTTCGGATGCGATCCATGCGCGTGACTCCAGCCGTCCAGCGCAGCATCTTCGTCTCCATGACGCTGAGGCGCGTTTCAACTTTCTTGGTCGCAGGCCAACACTCAGCGCCGTACATCGCTACTGGCCGGATGACTGCCCTGTAGATCTTTGACTTAAAGCGCTCTGGTATCTTCCTGTCGCAGAGCACGCCAGTTAACGAGCGCCACTTGGACCAAGCCGCACTCACGCGTGAATTCACTTCGACCATCAGTTTGCCGTTAGAAGCGACTGCTGATCCCAGGTACTTAAAGATCGCAGTGCGTGGAAGCTCGATGTCGTTAACCTTGATGGAGCTGGACTCAGTAACGTCCGTCCTTAAATACTCGGTCCTCTTCACGTTCAATCTGAGTCCAAACCGCTCCAAGCGATCACACCAAGCTTGCAACTCTCCCTCGAGTTCTCCTTTGTCTTCGCTCGCGAGCATCACGTCATCGGCATAAAGCAACGTCCAAGGGACGGGCTTCTGAAGATCTCGTGTGATGGCATCCATGACGTCAACAAAGAGGAGTGGGGAAAGCGCAGAACTCTGGTGTACCCCGACAGAAATGGGGAACTCCATCGAGGTTCCAGCTGCAGCTTGAACTCGATTCTTTGGACAAGAGTAGAGAATTCGCACCCACTCTATGAGCTCTTCGGGAACTCCATGATGTCGCAAGGCGTACCATATCACTTCACGCGGTACGCGGTCAAAGGCCTTCTCCAAGTCGAGGAAGGCGATATGCAGTGCCTTCTGTTTCTCGCGATGCTTCTCTATCAGGAGGCGGGCGGCGTGAAGCATCAACGGTGCCACAGCCAGCCACGAAGCCGCACTGATTGCTGGAAAGCTGGACGATGTCCCGAATTCGTCCATCGACAATTCGCTCAAAGATCTTCATGCTGTGCGAAAGCAAGTGAATCGGAAGGTAATTGGAGCTGTCTGCAGGACTGCCCTTCTTCTTCCAAATCGGGATCGTCGTACTTTGGCGCCAACACTCAGGCACCTTCTTCTCCGCCACAACCTGATTAAAGAACTTCGCCAACCTCTCAGCAGGGTACCAGTACTTGGACTTCCACAAATCAGCTGCAACGTCATCGGGCCCAGTCTCTTTGCCTGGCCTCATATTCTTCAAAGCCGTTTCAATCTCCTCCACGGTGATCTTCTGAAAGGGGCCATGGGTTGGAGCCGTTGAAGGGATGGCTGGATGAGGAAACTCTACCGTAGAGATTTCCTCAAAGTAATCGCGCCATCGCTTCAATACCTTCTTGCGCTCCGTAAAAAGTTGGCCGTTCTCATCATTGATGCCGAAGAACTTCTCGATGTCCTCGGTCTGGCGATGGCGATTCTTTGCAAGTCGGTACAGATACCGCTCACCATCGCGAGACTCGAGCTTCTCGTTGACATCTCCATAATGAGTGGCTTTCGCAACAGCCACGCCCTTCTTTGCAGCTTTCCTCGCTTCTTGGTACTTCCGCCAGTTATCGGCTGCCATGTCGCTGAAATACGATAGAGCGACTTCTTCTCTCGAACTTTTGCTTTCACGTCGTTTGTCTACAGCCATGTCTGCTTGTCGACCTTCCGTCGCCCAGGCTTCGTAATGCCGAGTTCTGACTGTGCAGCTTGACGAATCGCGTCGGTCGCCTTCTTCCAAGTTTCGTCGACAGTCGTGACTGTCGGTAACCGCACGCGAGAAATTACAGCTGCTTCCTTCTCTCTCATTCGCCACCACTTGATTCTAGCAGCACCGCATCGCTCAACCTGCTTCAAGTGCAGATCAGCGGTCGATGCTGTGGGGCGACCGTCTCATACGGCACGATCTTCGCGTCTGTGACAAGACTCCGGTCGCGATCTTTCACAAGGACAAAGTCTATCTGAGTCTTGGTGCTCCCACCGTAGTATGAGATAAGGTGCGAGTCGCGTTTTCGGAAAACGGTGTTTACTATGGTGAGGTTATGCGATTCCGCGTAATCAAGAATGCGCTCACCATCGGCGTTACGTGATCCGTATCCGAAGCCACCATGACAGCTGTACCCGTCTTTCGTAGCACCTTCGTGCCCATTAAGGTCACCAGCGACTATGATGACATCTTTCGACGGTACCACTGCTGTCTTCTCATCAAGCAGGCTCCAAAACTCTTCCTTGGCTTGATCCGAGCAGCCAGTCTGCGGAGCATACGCTGAGAAGAAGTGATAGAGTCGCTCCTTAGCGGCGACAACGATCTTCATCAATCGATCGTCAAAGCGCTCGACGCTTACAAGTCATGAAATCGTTCGGAAACGATTATTCCGACACCACTGGTGGTCCTGGGACTTCCACATAGAACGGCCCTGAAGCCTCGTCCTATGTCCCTTGACTTGCGGCAGGACCACCTCGTCTCCTGCACCGCACAGAAATCAACTCTTCTACGCTCCAGTGCTTCAACCAAATCGCACGAGCGGCCCGTCAACGTACCCACATTCAGCGTAGCCACGCGAGTCCTGCTTACGTTGCGGGACTTTCGGACTAACTCAGTTGCCCCCGATGCCGTCCTCGCATCAGGGACCCTCGCATACCTCTCACACTCGCCGGGCTCTGCGAGTGCGCGTCGGCTCCCACGGACGCCGTAACACTATCTTGAAACACTTGAGCTGTCATACACCATGTGATGTGACATGGGTCTTCGTAGGCCGGCCTGTCACAAGGGCCTGTCGCCTGCAATCGAGTGTCCGTGTTCGGCTTAACTCGAAGAGCGAGCAGTTTCCAGTGGCACCACGTGGAGGAACGGACATCGCCACCCTTCTTCATTCCAGTGCAAGGAAAATTTTATTGTTTTTCTGGGGACTGGAACGAAATGCTCTCAGGCCTTTCGAATGCGAGGTTGTGCTAGAGTGTGACCAGAAAAAGGCAAGCCCAGTTCCATTGCCAGGAATTAACTCGAGCGGCCTATCCAGAAAGCTGCGTTGTTCTGTCACAGCGACACAGCAGAACATAAAAAAGTAACCAGGAAATAGCAATCAGCTATGAGGAAAGCCTTTTTTAGGTACATCGTCATAACCCGAATTGTATCATGTTATTTGTCATCCGTGAACCGAAGATCACATTTACGAAAATTTACGATTTACGGCCCAAAATGTCGTAAATCGTAAATCGTAAAAAATTTGCCGAAAATCATCGTAAATCGTAAAATCGTAAATCATAAATCGTAATTACGCACACCCCTGCTGACCACCAACATGGTAAGGGTCTAATGCGTATCTCTGGACGGGGAAAGCGAGTCGTATGGCGGGAATCTTCACCCTTCAAATAGCATTAAAATGTTGTTACAGGATGTTTTGTTGCGATCAAAACTCTTTACGTGCGGTCAAACAGCGCCGGTGGTGTAGGGCGAACATCGCTGCCAGGAAAGCAGAAGATGCGGGTTCGAGTCCCACCTGGCGCAAGAGTTTTGATCGCAACAAAACATCCCGTAACAACATATAGCATCTCTATCAGCCGCTCAGGCTTGAGCAAATACGTTAAGTATTAAAATGTGATTATTTTCAGCCAATTCGTTAAACGAAACAAGAAGGTGGGACCCAAATTTACAATGAAGTCGTGGTGGTGCGGAAGCATTATTCACGCTGAGAGGCTCTCTGTAGGCCCGCGGTGTCCACCGAGCGGATCGGAGCGCATTGGCGTTGCTTCGTGCGAGGGAGATCCGAGGTTCGATCCTTTGCGGCAGCTTTGCGTTTCTACTAACTGGCTGAGACTTGAAGGGTACTGATGTGTACACAAGTTCCATGCGTTTTCTGGAGATCGTTTCAGTTGTACACTGTGGAGAGCAAATTTCTTGCGAATTGTTCATTATTGACCACTTTCTCAACAAAAGGCACTAAGCATAGCGAGTAAGACAGATAGAGCCATTTACCCTGAGATTGGCCTACATTTCATATGTTCGCATCATACTCGATATGGCACGACTGTGTTTATTCCATCTACCAAGCGCAATCAAACCAGTCTTGAAAGGGTTTCTACCAAATTCCATTTCACAACTTCAAAAGCTCATTGATAGGTACCTCAGAGAATAATTCATTAGGTTGGAGTTGTTTGTATTCTTCAGTCACGCAAATATGTACATGCTTTGTCTTTCTCGTTTTGTACATCTCGTGCTGCCTTTTGCATATGTAGTTAATTGTAAATAGTTCTCTCCGCGTGACTATCCACGTACATTAAATGAATAAATAATTAATGATGTATGAACGTTCAACACCTGTGATACACAGGCATAAAATGCACGAAGTAAAAGGACTGGTTACAATACGCACAGCAATGAAACCTACAGGGCGTTAACAGCTTGTTTCCGTACTGAACAACTGAACATGAACCAGTGACTTAGAAAAAAATCCACCCTGCTAGGACAAAGAAAGGGGCCAGGATGCGAGTTGCGTAATAAGCTTTGAACCAGGCAAAAGCAACGAGCTTTCAGCGCGACTATGGCACAGGATTCGCTACGCCAGCGGCTCGACTTTCAATGTCATTGTAACGAATCCGTTCTCCTTCAGCCACCTAAATTTTAACACTTATCTTCAGGACGGTGACCGTTTTTTGCTGATCAAAAGGAAGGTCCTGAACAATGACGTGGGAGCGAAATCGCTTCATAAGCGACTTCATGTAACTGAAGGTCGGCCGTGGAACCCGAAGTCCGATTCCTCATGGTCGTCTTTCAGAGCATAGTAAATTGAATCGCCAGGTGATTCCAGAAGCCGGCCCATGAGTTCAGAATAAGACTGCTGCTATCGAGCATCTGTGGGACGAAGCTGTGAAAACCCTGTAGTCATCGTTAGGTTGAATAGCTTTCTCATTGCCTTTTGGTTAAAAGGATAAGGATAAAGAATAACGGAGGGCGTTATTCAATCCTCTTTGGGATGCGCCTCGCATTCTATTTCTATGGAATGTCGTGGAGGCGTGTTGAATGCGTATTTGGCCATACAATGAATTGTGGCCAGCCGATGTACAAGTCAGTGCTTTATCCTTCCCAGACAAGTCTGGTACCAATTCACCGACCTGGAGGGATGAAGGGCTTGGTTGGCCTGGGTGGGATTTCCGAACCAGGAACCTGGTATCGGCTGCGGGCGACAGCCGGCGCCTCCTCCGACTGCGCTCCACGCGCCCTTGGTTAAAAACCGGTCAGTAAACAAGACGCAAGAAAGTTGCTCATCACAGCATTCAGTTGAGGAAATGCAGAAAATGCTTGAAAATTGTGTAGACTTCAGGGTCTCTCAAACCTCAACCAGTCAGTTGGAATGCAAAAATCCCGCTGCGCACAAAAACCGAACCAGCGACATCCCTCACAAAAGCAACGGCTGTACCCACTGCGCCCAGAGTCGCCTCTCATAGCCAGTATTTACATCACGGACGTACAAAATACTCTCCTCATCTCCCACTAAAATAAAATCAGCTGCGGGCAGCTCGTGAAGGCTCCGCGCAGCTGATATTATTTTAGTAGCCTTAAGGACCTCTACTCGTTTGGTTCAACGACTTGGCAATAAGGAAACACATTTTTGTACTAAGGGGAGAACGGGGAAAGTGAGTCATATAGAGGGCTTCCTATATGACTCGCTTTCTCCGTTCAAACGAACGCTTTAGACTCTTCCCCTGTATAAGGGAGGAGTATCACTTGCTAAAATTTAATATTCCATGATGGGTGCTTCAAAAGGTGGTTAACGTGGTTACCTTGTGGCAGCAATTCGGTCAACGACGTATCTATAATAAATGTCTGCAGCTTCGATAATCAGAAGAGTGGTGGGTAAGAACAACGTTAGGAAAATCTGAGCGAAACAGAAAAGGAAAGGAAAAATAGTTGAAAAGACTGAATTTGAGATAATGAAACTGTGCAAGAGAGCATGTCTAGCTCTACCACTGTTTCAGTAACTTATAATAAACCAACATTAAATTGATATTATAATTATCTTCTTTTTCTTTAGCTAACGTTCCTTCATGGGTCCCGTTCGTTTTAATTTCTTGAGATAAAGATGAACTACATTTCCATATCCCTGCTTTTTTCTTCAACCCCTATATCACGCATATTCTTATGAGTTTCGATACGTTCAAACGAAGATGCTGTCGCTTTTCTGGGGTCGTCGAAAATTGGACGTGTGGATCAAGAGGCTTCCTGTGGATGGCATCGGTGACTGCATGAATTCCAAGCGGGATTTGGAAACTACTGTCAGAAAAATACTCCAACGTATTCGGTGGTTCCCGCCGATATTGAACGAAACGAAAAAGATATGAAGCTCTTAATGTTGAGCGAAGATAACCCGGTGGCGCGCACTGGGACGGATGCCGGAATGGCATTTCTGGCCCTTGCTCTAGCAGCTCGACTATCGACGGGTCTACTGGTGATACATACAAGTGGTCCAGGCAAGGGCTTGGTGGTACAAAAACCTGTAGGCCTGAAAAAAATGTCAGCGTGAAGTCATTTGAAAGAATTAGTGGAAATTGCATTCTTTTGTAGGATTTGTAAATCAACTGGGCTACCGGGGATCGTGATTAGAAGGAGGTGGCAGTGCAATGTTGAAAGGCTGAGCTTTTTAGGAGCAGAATAGCTCGTCGCTTAGAGGGCGTCTGTTTAGAATCGCCTAGCAGCTGGATGGACGCCATGTGTTTTCCAGATGCTGTGTAGTTGCTCGAGCTCCTGAGAAGAAATGCCACTGTAGAGATGCCAGACCTATAGAAGCGATCCAGGCGTTTGAAGTCTGTTCGAGTGAATAATTTTCAGTGTTAAACTTTTTTGGGAGTTATCCCTAAACTCCGCGTTTGCCAACCGTTTAATGCTTCATGACTGCGACGAACTCTCAAAAGGTGTTGATAATGTTGTAAAAAAGATGCTGCAAGAGCAGTTATAGCTTGTAGGACAGTATCAAATTATTTTTAAACGTTTCAAAGTTTCTCCTACAACAAGCTCAACTGTCACGTGGAAATTTTAGTACACGTATTTTTAAAAAATTCAGAACCCTGTGCGTTTTAGTACCTTCTAGTTACTACATAAATTGTACTTGAACGAATATATTCGATTAATTATTCGAACAACTTATACGAAATATTCGATCATTCGATATTTCTTGATTCTCGAATATTCATTCAAATTCGAAGGGAGACATATTCGAATATTATTCGAAAATCGAATAAGTAAATTCTGTTCGATCGAATAATTGTAATCAAATCCTACTATATATAAAAGAGTAAACGGTTGTATCTGTACTTCCGCCTGTCCTTTCTTCTGCTTATCTGGCCTTCCGTAGACGTCGAGTAACAAGCATCTGGGTTCAGAAGACGTGCCAGCAATATAGCGCATATGGGTTCAAAAGAGGTGTCATTCATGTCACGCGAGAGCTGTAGGGGTTCAGACGACTTGTCACTGACGTTCGGGGGGGGGGGGGTGGAGGAAGCAGTAAAGGTGGGACCTTGAAGAATGGAGAGTCCAGTGAAGGTGGAAAGGTGGAACAGTAAGTGAAGGCGGGACCAGTAATGGTGAAAAAGGATCATGCCAGTAAGACGGGGAGGGGGGGGGGGGGTGGGGAGGGAGACCAGTAAATTGAGACCAGTGAAGAGGAGACCACTAAAGGTGGGAGCAGTATTGAGCACCAGCCAAGGATGGGGGCGAGCACCAGCAAGAGCAGACCAGTGAGGGAATGGTATGAACCGGTGGGGGGGGGGGGGCATAAAAAGGAAGACCAGTAACGGTGACACCAGCGAGGGGACCAGTAAGGGCGAGCCAGTATTTTTCTCAGCATCGTCCAACGTGTATCAGGCTGATTCAGAACTCGTCACCGCGACAGTGCACAACGTGCGTATCAGATTGGACTTTGCGCAGCACCCGTGAGATTTTCAAAAGAATTTTTTAAAAAATTCGCGCAACGAGTATGCGCGTACTCGACTCTCACCACGTTTCTTTGCCGGCACATGGATAATGGAATAATGGTAGGGTGGGGGTAGGGAAAATGGCTAAAGGAATAATAAGAATATTATTGGCATCAGACAGTGTCAATCGGTTTACCAACACCGATTAATATCATTTATGCTTCCGCAGATTAAGCACTTCGGATTGAGACTCTCACGATCTGTTCCTCGCCATATACATATAGGACGTGTGCTTTCGGAGAATGAAACCTGCGTAAGATACTCCTCATCATCTACAGCGCTGGCAATATTTGCAATTCAACTTGGGGTGTTGCTGCAGCAGAGGAGACGCAGCCTTTTCCTGCTGAACACAACAGCATCTGAGCGAGTTCCTGAGCGTCCAAAATCAGAAGCCGTGCCGCCGACTTCATGCCACTAAAGAGGTAGGAATAGGAGGAGGACTTCGAGGGTGAAGAACCGACGGCGACGAGCAAGGAGCAATCTGAGGACGGATTCATCAACGACCTACAGTAATTTAACGGAGAAAATACAGCCGAAGTCCCTGATAGCGCGGCTTATCAAGCCATATGGTAAAGCATTTCGCTGCGCCATCAAGGACTGCATTTTCTCTGTTAAATTGCTGTAAGTCATTGATAAATCCGGCCCCTTTAGAAGGGACTGGGATGGTGGTCAATAGGAGGAATAATTAAGCAGGTCAGGAGGTGGCGCCAACATGGCTGGAAGCAATAAGGGGGGACCGGTAGGAACTTACCAATAGGGGGGGGGGGGAGGGGAGAGTAAGGGAATTCATTACGAGGAGACCAGTAAGGGAGACCGGATTTAGAAGGTGTGACACCTATATCGCGCAATGGGCGTTAGCACGCCGTCGTCGTGCCATGAGCGTAGAAGGGAAACTTAATTGCGATAGATAAGTAAGGAAGACTACGAGGGGGGGGGGGGGTGAGAGAGCGGCCAGGAAGAAGGGAACTGGAGGCCAACCAGCAACCAGGGGAACCAGTAAGAAGGAAGCTGTGAGGGAATTCATGGGAAACAAGGAAGCTGCCATCTGCGCAGCCTCTCCACACAGTGCAACTGCGTGCGATTCTTTCTGAGCTTTCGGAAGACAGATCTTCTGTGCTTCTAGATTTAGAAGACGGACCCCTCCCCCCCCCCCCAACGTCGCGCAACAAGGGTTTGGAGTCAGGTGTTCTCGTCGTCGTGCGACGAGCGGCCGCTCACAGAATTCAGCATTATACCATGTTGAATGGAAAATTTTACCCGCCCGAGATACGCTTTTGCTTATCTCGCTAGGGCTGCCTTTGCCGCCTGATATGGATGTTGCTGCGGCAGATGAAGGCTCCTCCTGCTTGAAACAGAGGCATCTGCGCGCGTTTCTGATCATCTGGATTCAGAAGACTGGTCCCCTACGTCACGCAATAAGCATCCTGATACGTGTCACCGACGTCTGCCTGAGCATCACAATTAAGGGGGTGGTGAAGGAGAGCAGTAAGGGGGACCTCTAGGATGGACCAGGAGACCTTCCAGGAATGAAAGGAACAGCCTGGAGGAGGGACCAGAACGGGGAAATTAGCAAGAAGAGACTAGTAAAGGAGCTAATAGGGGAAACAACGAAGTGGGCCGGGAGTTGAGACTAGGAAGGTGAGGGGAGGGGGAAGATCAGTAAAGGCGGACCAGCAATTAGATTCAGTAGGAGGAAGCAAGTTAAGGGACCCCGGCGTCCTGATTCGGGAGGCGTGCCAACGATATCCGGTAACGCAAGCTGTCGAGCATGAACGGTTGCGGAGGAGCAACCCGAGGGTAGAAGCACTGCGCAGCACAAACCAATGGCGTTGCTAGACGGTCCGTAGAAAATGTCTATAATAAAGGTTCCGAAGTGATATGGATTGATGCCGATAAAGTAGGCAGCACGTTCTAGATATTAGCAATTTTGATGGAAAACAAAAACTACAAAAACTACTTTCCGCAGGTCAGTGATGCTGCAAAGTCGCGCGAAGCGCGCAAGTGCGAGACACGCCATTAGGCCTCGTGCCTACTTCCCGTCGCCGCGATTGAATCGCGGCGATTAGTTTTGCAGAGCGACGCCAAAGAATTTGAATTTCTCTGTGCTCGTCGTATAGCCCATCGCTCTGCAAGGGAGCGCGACGGCGATCCGTCCAGGACCAACGCTAAACACCGCGCGCGGCGCGAAAAAGTATGCCATGCCCGCGATGGGCGCGGGAAGCCATCGCGCATGCCGACCGCCACTGTTGCGGCTGGCGCGCGTGATGGCTTCCCGCGCCCATCGCGGGCATGGCACATTTCTACGCGTCGCGCGCGGTGTATAGCGCTGGTCCTGGAAGGATCGCCGTCGTGCTCTCTTGCAGAGCGATGGGCGATTCGACGAGCACTGAGAAGTTCAAATTTTTCGCGTCGCTCCGCAAAACTCATGGCCACGAATCCATAGCGGCGACGGGAAGTATGCACGAGGGCTTAGGCGTGTCGGAGCACTTGTGAAACGTACTTGAAGAAAGACGTGCTCCGTGGAAAGAATTTTCTTTGTTTCAATGTCTATTCCTTCCTTATCAGAACGAACTAATCCTTAGGTTTGAAAGGAAAGGCAAAAAGAGAAGGCATCAAGTGGCTCCTGAATAGACCAAGACTTCAAATTTTCGTCGATATCATGCAAAACTAGAGTGCGTGGCGCATTTCAAAAGTTATAACAATATAATCATCTTTCACTCCCTTAACAGTTTGCAGAAATGGAATACTAATCGGTCTGTTTACTATAGGCACGTTTTATTGCACAGCGAAATACGGCTATTCTTTATTCGCTCAGTCGAAAAAATTATTCGACTATTCGATCAATCGAAAATTTTCGACATTGTGTAAATCCGCTGGATCATTGGATCGAAAATTTTTGACATCGAATTTTTTCGTTCATTCATTCGTTCTATAAAATTTCGAAAAAGCACAACTATACTAGTTACCTACATATGTATTAAGCTCCGGGCGTGTATAATCACTTCCTCTCCTTACACAATAGCGATAACCGTCTTGGGCGGAGAGTCGTTAGATACACCGCCCTCGGAAAGGGGCGGGGAGAGGGCACACCGAGGAGAAGATGTCCAGGTCGCGGCCTTCACATGGAGGCATCGCATTTCTAATCACTTCCCTTGGCCCTGCAACCCTATCCTGAACTGATTTCGCTCTTGAGACAAGAGTCAGAATCTTGTTCACCATATTTGGAGGAAAAAAGTTCTCAGCTGCAGCGCCAAGGCTTTCTTCAAGTCCCGCAACATTGCTCCCTACTAAGGCGTCATCCGCATTTTCCGACAAGTACTGCAACATCTTAGCGAGACATGTTTTGACAACCACGCGACCATCCATTAGAAAATGCTTCAAGACAAAGAAAATTGCCTGATCCTTGAGAAGAGAGGACGGTGAGCCGGTTTTGCTCACAATTACGGATAAGCCTTCAATGTAGAACTCCTGACCGGAATCACCCATAGTCTCTAGTTGAGGCGAAAATTTAAAGAATTGTGGCGAAAATTGAAAGGATCTAGAGAGAATAGCGACGTTTTCCTTTTCTCAGTTGCCTCCGTAGCCGAACCGACTAGAAAATGTCTTCAGAGTTCCTCGAAATGTCGTTCCCAATCGTCTCCTATCAGTTCTTAGGTTTTGGACGACGTCACGCCAATTAACGACGGTGTTGCGCGCAGCGTACTTGTCCAAATACGGCGGCGCGGGCAAGGCGGGAAGTGGGTGGTGGGCAGCACGGTGTACCGAACTACTGCCCCCCCCCACCGTTAATGACAGCCTTCTTGAAGTTCGAAGTAGAAACCAGCGACCATTCTACAGCTTAATGGGTGGTGCAACTCGATTCCTCTCGAGCTGCGAAGCGCATTCTAGTACTTCTATGTAACATCGCGGAAGCCAGTGGGGCGCGTGTTTAGCACATATATGTAATGACTTGATGCGACCATGTGACAAAAAAGTCAGCCTTTTATCCATCCCAGGCAAATCTGGCACCAATTCACCGACCCCGGAAGGATGGAAGGCTTGGTTGGTCTGTGCGTGAGATCCGAACCATAAACTTATCGTTAGTATCGGGTGCACGCGACAGTCAGCACTCCGACTGCGTTTCAAGCGACCATTCTACAGTTTATTATAACTTAACCGATGTTCATTCTAATGTGCTGCTCCTTACGTTCTCTGTTGAAATCAGTCCACTGCTGCTCACTTCAGGGTCATTGCCTATATCTACTGAGAAAGCTGTTCATATGAGGTTAGGAAGCTGTTCTCGTCCCACAACATTTAACATTCCACCACGATACCACCATTGCTGCTGTTGACCACGCTGTTGATCTAGGTTTTTCCCACAACAGCAAGTTAGAATTCACAGAGCACTACAAGAATGCTTGCAGGAGGGCGTATGTATTTGGTTTGGATGTTAGGCCGCTTTTAGAAAGCGGTACAACAATGTTTTCACCTTGTATCACCTGTCGTCCCCTTGATCATGGACTTGCCTGAGCGGGCGTTAGCAGCGTCTCCATTCCTCCCTCTCGCGTGCCATAGTGCTCCAATGGATCCTCATCGCTCGAGGGACACGAAGACCGTCATATCACTTTTACGAAGAAGTCCGATCAACACATTAGTGGGCATCCTGGTGTTCTCCTGACATCCCGCGGAATGCAGTGGGTGACGGCTCCCGTTCAGTGGGTGTCTGCGGAGCGTATTACATGGCTGGCCCACCTGATTTTCGACGACTTGACTCAAAAGCGAAAGCATTTCTGATCTTCGAACGTTGACGAAGTTTGGAACTCCGGAGGCCTTCTCTCACACCTGCGTGACTCATTTCACTCCAAGCGTTTTCCTTTCGATTCCACTCTGCGCGACGCTGATCGCTTGTTCATCCTGCTTTCGTATAGCCTAGGTCTCTGAGGCGTATGTTAGGGCAGGAAGAATGGTGGAGTCGAATAGGTGGGTACGGAGTCGGACGTTCTTCGTCTTCTCCGCGACTTCTTTGACGCTCCTGAAAGCTTCCCAAGCCGTTCGTTTCCTCCTGCTAAGCCCTGGCGCAAAGTCGTTGGCCATGTTGAATTCGCGCTCCAGGTACACGTAGCTGGAGCACTTGGAGATGTTCGCCCCGTTGAGCAAGAATGGGGCATCAGAAACTTATCCTTTCCTCATTAACAACGCTTTCGAAGAACGTTTTTTTTTAAGACTCAGCTGCAGTCCAACGTTCCCACACGCACGATCGAAGTCGGCCAGCATTCGCTCCTCTTGGCTGATGATCGGTGTTATGAGCACGATGTCGTCAGCGAAGCGAAGATGGGCAGCTGTCGGCCGTCGACCTACACTCCCATGTCTTATCGCGCATGTCGTTTTCGAAGGTGGGGCTGAAGGGCTTCGGGGATAAGGTATCCCCCTTGCCGGGCCCCACTCTTCACGTCGATGACGGCGTCGCTTTTTTCACTGACGAAATCTTCGTCGTGAATCCACTGCACAGCTCTCGAAGGACTCTGATGTTCTCACTAGGAACGCCCTGAATGAGCAGGGCATCGATGACTGCTCCCGTTTCCACGGCGTCGAATGACTTCTCCCGGTTGATAAACGCAAGGCACAACAGCAGCTTGTACTTTCGCGACACTTCGATGAGCTTCGTAATAGTGTGTATGCGGTCGATCGCATTGAATCCCCTCCGAAATCCTGTTTGTTCGCATGGCTGTCCTCGAAGGACTCTGTACAGCGTTCTGCTAACCCTACTCAGGATGACTCGAGTGAACAGCTTGTAGACTACGGACAGCAGGCAGATCGGGCGATAGTTGCCAATGTCGTGCACGTCTCCCTTTTTGTACAGAAAGACCGTCCAGCTGGTCTTCCACTGGGATGACACCTTTCACTCGGACAGGAAGCGTGTGAAGAGCCGCGCCAAGCTGTTGATGAGCGTTGGCGGGAGGATTTTCAGGTGTTCGGGTCTGATACTGTCGGGACTGGGTGCTGTACGCCTCCTTACCGACGAAATGGCGCGATGTTGGAAGGGTGGGGTGGGTGGCAGAAGACAAGAAATCCATCCCGCGGAGGATGACATGGAGGCAAGTGGACGCGGCTATCTTGAGATCGGAGCAGAAGTCGTGGATGACCTTCTCCGTTGCCCTTCTGGAAGAGAGGTCTCTTGGTGGTTCTCAAGCTCTCGGCTCCCTTAGCACTGTCGCAAAGATGGTGCACGAAGCGGTCGTATTCTTCGTCAATGTTGTCCATAACGGAATCTTCCCAAAGGTCGGCAAGAAAAGTGTAGAGGTCCCAATTGATGGTCGTTCTAGGACTCTTTTCCTTAAATTTCGTGGCCTTCTCTCCTTTAGGAAAAAAGCGGAGCCTTGCGCGAAGGAGGTGTTGGTCCGGGAGTGACTTGGGGACAACGGAGACGTCGGTCAGGTAAGTTGCAGTTGAAAACGATGTGGTTGATCTCGTTGTGAAATTGTCTACCGGTGGCTCGGCAGAGTAGTGCGTTAAGCTTCTGGAAGCTCCATTTGCTTGCTAGAATGCTGCGACGTCTTCGTCGTCGTAGTTGAATGTTGGGCGTACGCGACTAACACAGTCATGGCTGGTACGGGACCCCATTACTTCAGTCACAGGATTCTAATTCGGCTTGTCAGAAACTCGTGCGAACCGGAACAGTTGTTCTTCGGAGTCTCGTCTCGGTTAGTCCGCTGACTTCGAAATTAATCTTCCTGTCTTGCATCATCAAGTCCTCGACAAATGCTTCCGATGCAAGCGTGCGGTCGCTGTAAATGCAGATCATCATCCTGGAACTTCCCAAGTTGTGCATTGTGGTTAAGCAATCAGATGTTAGAAGTCGAAACACGGAATACTTTTCGAAATGGGTAAAGCGACTCATTTGATAGTCGTGGGCCCGATATGTAGTGTTGGAAGTCCTACTGCCAATTCTCTGTCTCCCATGGTGGGCATCCGCATATTGTACGTAGTTGGAGTCTCATTACTGCTGTCCAAAGCCAGTGAGGACATAAGTTTTTAGTTTCGGATAGCCGGAGAGGTATCATGCTTTTTCCTTCGCCAGCGTGCCTATTGGTGGTGATCTCATGAAACGCCGAAAATGCTGAAAGGGTGAAAGCTTCCGAGGAAAGCGATGAATCATGTAATCGTTTGAGTTGGCTCGTTACTCAAGGGTTGTTGACACAATAATGGGCGGCGTGGCACACTCCCTTGGCCGAATTGACAACAGAACTGCTAGCCCGATGAAGGTAAGGAACAGCTCAAAACCGAAGCCTTCCCCATACTTCTGACCACTTCACTTTTCATTGATGGAGAATGTGTACTTGTGTTGTCTGCACGCGTTTTGTTTGTTGAGTGGCAATGCTTTCCTGCGATGTTCTTATCGCAGCTGAAAGATGCGTTACCGAATACCAAGCGTCTCCTCGATAGGTTAACTCCTTTGCCCCACTTTGAGCTCAGCCAGGACACTCGTTTCGAATTCTAGCTGGCCATCGCTTTTATCCTCATGTCGGATACGCTGTTTTCTGTTGAAAATTGCGCACAATTGTCCCCTTCCTGTGCATAATAGCGTCATTTGTGACTGTTCGAAAATAAATGAAAATTAATCGCAGCCTCGTTTTTGTCCTACGCAAAAAGCCTACACCCATTACAACCCCTGCATGCTCCATTGAAGCTGCATGTGCAGCGCTCTCGCCATCCGTCGCAATTTGATGTCGGCAGTAGCCATTTGATGCCTTCGATTGACTGTTAAGACGATTCAAAGGTTAGGCCAGGTATGAACACTTGGTTAATAGTTCATGTTAGCCAGCGCTCTGAGTCGTTTGATGTTCCTGGGGATTTGACTTCAAGAAACTCCAAATAGCTCAGCGAGTTTCCAACACTACAGTATCTACGTTGACTGATGGAATCGAGCTCATGTAGACTGCAAACGGCCAACAGCCTGCAAAAAAAAAAACACTCTCCATCCATTGCCACGAAATTACATCACAGTAGCCTTAAAAAAAGAAAACATCTGTGTGGAGAGATGACTTGAAGTGGAAAGAATTCCCACAATTAACTATGTATATGCACTGGTTGGTATCCTCCATCTACTGATCACTCGTCTTCTCCAAATATCAGACTCATGACTAGGTAACTAGGCAGCGGACAACATTCATTTCGAATATTTTACTCAATTGCCGGTCATACAAAGCTGGTCAAATTGCTGGTCATACAAAGCAAAGCCCCCGACGTAGTGTATGTACAGCTCCCCAACAAGCAGTAGAACTAGGCAGTGGAACAGTTCCTTCTTCTTAGCCAACTGTGACAGTTGCCGAGTATGTTGAGCAAGGTGTACGTCGCAGCGCTCTCGTCCCTTCCGACAGGGAACATCGCGCTATGCGAGGTACGCTCCTTGCACGGAAACGATGGTTGAACGGAGTGACGGCATGGCATCAGCGCCACCATTCAGGCCGGGTGACCGCTGTTTGAGGACGTCTTTTAAGTCGCCAACGGCCTTAAGCACGCTCAACAATACATCTAACCAGCAGTCACCATTCTTGGCACTCGGGATGAGCATGGGCACTGAAGATGTCTCTGTTATTTCATACTGACTTGTCCATCGACTTGTTTTTTTTTTTTTTGTGATACAATTGTCTCTTCGAGCTCATGACGTCGTTTTTACAGTACGAATCAACAAATATTTGGGTGCTCTATTTATATGAATGTAAAGGTGGACACAACGCCGCGGCCGCAGCTCGTAACATCAACTCTGCATTAATGGAGGATTTCGCTAAGGAACGCTCAATTCGCCACTGGTTCGAAAGGTTTCGATCAGGAGGTGAAAGTCTCGAAGATGAAGGCCGAGGTAGCGGCGCCTGCACGCGCCAAACTTGATAACACCAACCATGGTTGGTTGGCTAGTTGACACCATTTTCTACGGACTCTGTCCACCGACATATTTGTTAGTGTACAACTCGAATTCTGTGCAAATATTAGGTTGTTGCAGAAGTTCTCGCTACTTTCAAGACACCGCATTTTTTAGTTTTACGAAAAGAGCGAAACACGGTAACGAAGTAACCGCCGCCATGTCATATCGCTCTTCTTCACCTTTCAGGCGGACACACGATCCGTTAGCGTAGAACTTTTCTAGCTTTGATTTGAAAAATCCAGCCAGCCAGCGTTCCATGTCGTCCTCGTCATCGAATGTTTTTCCTTTCATGACATTGGAGAGACAGGGAAAGGTGGTATTCTTTTGGTGCAATATCTGGACTGTACGGTGGGTGAGGCAGCATTTCCCATCCAAGGTCGAGAAGCTTTGGGCGAGTCATTCTTACAATGTGTGGTCAAACATGATCGGGCAAGAATCGGATTGTGCCATGATTCGGGTGCTTTTCTACGATCTTGGCGCCAGTCTGTCCAACTGCTGACAGTACAAGTCCGCTGTTAGAGTTTCGTTACGGACCAGCAGCTCGCAGTATATGACACCTTTGTAGTCTTACCAAACGGAAAGGGGTGAGGGACGTTCTACCTGAAAGCGGCGCGGGCAAAGGCGCGGGACAGTGCCTGCGGAGCCAATTAGCGTCGACTCGCGCAGTGACGCCCGCCGCTTCGCGCTCGGCCAGAGAGCCCTCGCCGCGGAGGCGATGCTGACCCAGCCAACCGGGAGCTTGTAGGTCGACCAGATTTGGTTGATTACAATCGATAGATTGATAGGAGGCTCAGACGGCTTGCATTGGCAGTCAGAAGATGGGACTGATCTGAACCCTACCATCTTCTATATCAGAATTTCAAGCTCTATCGAATGAGCCAGGAAAGAACCTTGCCTCAATAACCCTTACAACAATTTTTTTCAGGAGCTGTTAAACTTTCGTTAAATAGCAGTTTTTATTTCTACCAGGATTAACTGCGAGGCATGCTTCCATACTACTGATGTAAGCCATACCATCTCCTGTACTAGAATTTCGAGCTCTATCGATTGTTCCAGGAAAGAATCCTGCCTCAAGAACAATTAAAGCGATTTTTTTCAGTCGTTGTTTATTTTTAGCTAACTATCGGTTTTTATTCACATATATCAGGATTAAATGCGAGACTTGCTTCCAGGCTAAAATTGCACGAGGATTCCAATTAGATAGACGAGAGATCTTTTAACAGAAGTTTAAAGCATTAATTTCAACATTATATCTCTCTAGCATTTCGTAACTGATTTTTCTACGGAACTTTATAATGCACACACTATATATATATATATATATATATATATATATATCGAGACTAAAACTGGATAGGTGGTTCATGAAACGTAATGTTCAAGGAGAATAAATTTCATCACACAATGCTTCAAATTGCTCGTCCAGTCGTTTGTGGCTTCTGTCAGTTTTTTGACCTCGCGTTCCACAGGCAATGTACCTGTATAGTCAATGTCCCCGCCATTTAGCGAGTTAGGAAACACTGATGAAATGCTTTGAAAACACTGGAGTACTTCGGTGTTCTTAGGAGGTCCACCGACTATCAAATCGAACTCCTCGGGCAATTTCAGACTGTGAACATGCTCTACGCACTGAAGGATCATAATGTCGTTTTCAAAAAGGTAGAACACTTGGGGGTGCTTCTAGAAGGTCTCTCGTCTATCTAACTACATTTCTCGCACAATTTCTGCCTGGAAGCATGCCTCGCAATTAATTCTGATATAAATAAAAACTGATATTTACCGAAAGTTAACAGCGCCTGAAAAAAATGTTGTAAGGATTATTGAGACAATATTCTTTCCTGGCTCATTCGATAGAGCTTGAAATTCTGATATAGAGGATGGTAGGGTTCAGATCAGTCCCATATTCTGGACTGCCAATGCAAGCCGTCTGAGATTTCTATCCCTCTATCGATTGTAATCAACCAAATCTGGTCGACCTACAGGCTCCCGTGGTTGGCTGGGTCAGCATCGCCTCCGCGGCGAGGGCTCTCTGGCCGAGCGCGAAGCGGCGGGTGTCACTGCGCGAGTCGACGCTAATTGGCTCCGCAGGCACTGACCCGCGCCTTTGCCCGCGCCGCTTTCAGGCAGAACGTCCCCCTCCCAACGGAAAGCATGATCTTCGACGGGTGAGGACCCTCCTTTGGCTGTGGCTCAGGCTGCTCACCCTTGTCAACCCAGTGTCTGTTCCTCTTGATGTTGACGTACAGGCACCACTTCTCATCTCCTGTGATGGTGAACTTCAGCCTACTATCCGTGCGCTCGTACGAGAGCCATTGAGTGGCCACCTCAGCATGGCGCTGACAGTCGCGTTCGGTGAGGTAATGGGGAACCCACTATGCCAACTTGTGCACCTTACCCATTTGATGTAGCTGCTTGGCGATGGTGGCTTAGTGCACACTCAAGTCCTGCATAGGTTCACGATTAGCTCGCCGTGGGTCCGATTCAACCAGCTGCCGCAATCGGTCGTTGTCGACATCGGATTCACGCCCTGGCCTGTATAGTGGATGACAGAGGCGGTTAGGACCCGGCTCAATGGCTTGTATGAAGGTGAGGACGAAGGCGAGAAGACAAAACAGCTGGTAAAGTGCGTTTATAGGTAATACGATGAATATATGTATGTTTTGGGTATGGATAAGCACTATATACGGAATAAGTGGTCTCGTTGCGGATGAGGTGAGGAGGAGGAAGGGAGAAGGAGCAGGGAAGAGGGACAGGAGCCGAGAAGGGGCTCTCGTGAGCAGGAAAGGAGCTCCCTATCTATAGTGAGGTCGCCTCCGCATCCTGTAACTTGTGACGACGACCCTAACGTGTACCTGCTATCAACACGTTAATATCGTCCTCCTCGACGATAACCTGAACGTATCTTGAAGATTAAACTCACCTTTGCTAAAGCGTGCGAACCAATCTCGTGCACTGCGATCGCACTGTGCCCTCCCCACAGGCACCACTGATGCGACGACAGGAAGCGGCTGCTGACTCGCCAAATAAGACATACAATAAGATACCTCGGAAGTACTCCTTTGAAAGCTCCATTTTTCTAGAAAGAGTTACGCAAGAGCGAGTAGCTAGCAAAAGCAGTAAACTTCCAAAACCTGACGTAATTGTGTGAACAAAAGATATGTTGGTAGCGTTAGTGAGAAAAAAGCACGTTCAAAAAAGGGCGGGAACTTTCGCAACCTACGAAAGCAGAATGGGCACGCGATCAGCGTCGCGCAGCGTGGAACTGAGAGAGCGATGCTCGGAGTGACACAACTCACGTAAATGAGAGAAGACCTTCAGAGTTCGGAGCTTCGCTGACGTTCGAACACCAGAGACGCTGTCGCGTGGGCCAAGTTGTCGAAAATTAGGTGGGCCGGCCACGTAATGCGCTTCACAGACACCCGCTGGACGAGAGCTGGACTGGATTCCGCGAGATGTCAAGAGAACGCCAGCATGTCCACCAACGCCTTGGTCGGACTTCTTCGTGAAAGCCCTGAACGACCGATATGACGCTCTTCGTGTCCCTCGGACGAGGAGTATTCATTGGACAATCAGGCATACGACAGGGACGAATGGATACCGGCGTCCGCTCAATCAAGTCGGTTATCAAGGGGACGACAGATGATACAGGTGAAAACACTGTTGTACCGCTTTCTAGAAGCGAGATCGGAGTAGAAGTCGTGGGTGACCTTCTCCATGGTCCATCTGGAAGAGGTAACGGTTCCGTCAGGACACCGGAGAGCGTTCATCTTGGTCTTGGAGTTAGCAGCGAAGTTCCGGCGTGCATTGCGGATGCTCAAACCTTCCTCTGCTCTCCCGCTTCGGCCAACATTTTCGCTCTTCTTTCCTTAAGGTCTCCCTTTATCGCCACTCTGCATAGCTTCGCGATCTCGGACGTCAGTTGGTAGTTGCTTGGCGCTCGTGCTGCTCCACGTTAACGTATGTATCAGCTCGAGAGTTTCCGGAGACAGACATCTCTTGGTGGTTTTCAATCTCTCGGTTCCCTTGACACTATAGCGGAGGTGGTGAACCAAGCGATCGCATTCTTCCTCAGTGTAGTCCATAACGGTGTCTTCTCAAAGACCGACAAGAGTGGTGTAATGGTCCCAGCTGATGGTTGCTCTGGAAGTCCTCTTCTTGAACTTTGCATCCTTTTCTCCTTGACGCGAAAAACAAAACCTCGCTCAAAGGAGGCGATGGTCCGATCATGTGTAGAACTTTGGGACAACGGAGACGTCGGTCAGGCAATACTTGAAGATGAAGATGATGTGGTCAATCTCGTTGTGGAGCTGGCCACGAGGGATTCCCAGGTCCATCGTAGAGAGGGAGGCTTCGGCAACTGTAAGTTTCCATGGATGGCCTTGGTCGACATTATGAACTCAGACAGCCCTTCACCTTGCTCGTTCCACTCCAAACCGTGGGTTCCGATGTGAAGTTCTTCCGGCGACATTCGTGGCCCGATCTTGGCGTTGAAGTCATCGACATACACCTTGTAGAAGGTGTGATCTTCCTTATAGAACTTCTCCAGCTCCACGTAGAAGGCTTCGACCTCTTCGTTGTCGTAGTCGGATGTTGGGGCATACGCGACGAACACAATCAAAGCTAGCACGGAGCCACATCGCTTCAGTCGCAGACGTCCGACTCGGCCTGTCAGAGACTCGTACGAATCGATGTTCATGGCCAACAGGGGCGTGCGTAAATGAAATCCGAAATTTCGTAAATCGTAAATCGTAAATCGTAAGAAGTGCCTGACTTATAATACATCTAATTTCCTTGTTTTTTTCTGTTGTGTTAAAGCTAATAAAAGCTATGTTTTGTTGAGACGTTTTCAGCTTGAGCTGGACACTTTTCTAATTGAGATGGAAGCCATTAAAATCAACTAGCACCTTTCAAATCAAGCTGGACAAGTTTTTGGAGAACCAAAATAAACCGCTTGTTCAAAAACGCTATCTTAAAATGCGTCTATACAGGGTGCCCGAATAAAAAGCTTAAGGCCCCCACAGACTTCTGCGGCAACGGCGCTGGCCTATGCTTAACCATAGGGCAGAGACGCAGAGTTCGCCGCCGGCGGCGTCCCTGCACTATCCTTAACCATAGCTGCGAGCGGCGTTGCCGCAGAAGTCTGTGGGGACCTTTACACTGCTTGGACGATCAAAAATATTTATCATTCTACTAGCCACTGGCTTGCATATAAAACTATGACTTTGTAGAAACAACCACAACAACTCCGAATAAATCAACAAAAACCATTCCATCCAAAACCAACGAAAAAATTGATCACTGGCCAACTCGACGAAAACAGTATTTGCACAAATAGTCCAAGAATCTCCTACTGAGGGAGCGCATGGCACATTTCTATGGTATGACACACCTAAAGTTCCAAGCCTTCTCACATTTTGAATTGTATCCAACAGCATTTTTGTAGCAGACGGGAAGGAACTGAGTGACGATTGAAAGAGTTTGATCACATTTTTGGACACTCATCATAGTCGAATTTTTAATTTAAAATTATAAAAGAGGATATTTGTGTGGCATTCTTTAGAAGCAATGAGATGCAGCTTAAATTGAAAGCGGTTTAACTTATTCATACAAGGTGCATTTTAAACATATAGGGGAAACACGTGGTGAAGAACTCGGAGGAGGATGGCTATCGCGTGCTCCAGAATAGGAGTTCTTGATTAGAATCCTACCAGGGCAGTCAAGTCTTCCATACCTGCTGGGTTATGAGTTGGTAGCTGATTTGTCTGGGAAGGATAAAGCACTGACCTCTACATCGGCGGCAACCGCAATTCATTCTATAGTGCAAATCCACACTCAAATGACCTCTACGACATCCCACAGAGGTAGAAAGAATGGATGGCGCATCTCAAACAGGGACTGGTTAACGTCATGCTTTGTCCTTTATCATTATTGGAGGCAACCACAACTTCTGGAATGAAAAATCGTCGTTCGACGATACCAGGCAATTACTTTCGGCGTTTACTTCGCTCGCAGGTTTGCCTGCACTTGTTAAATTTTGCAATCTACAAAATATTGCTTCTTCTCCTCCTTAGCGTTTAGTTCCGCGCAGTCGCAGGGTCCGCTGTAGCCGAGTTAGCCCAGTGGTTAGTAGTGTAGTTTCATGCACAAACGATCACAGGCTCGACTCCCGACTCCGGCACGCCATGAAAAAAAAATTGTAAAAACGGCAACGGTTCCAGCGTCAGACCCAGGTTGTCAGGCCGGCTGAAGGAGAAACCTTGTCACAAAACTACAAAATATTGCATTACCAATTAATGACTGCTTGCATTCGCCAGTCCTGCTCTCCACTACCTTTGTAACAAACGCTATCGTATCCTTTGCCCATTCTTTAGCATTCTGAACGGATCGCGTAGGGCGAACACAACAGCCCCAATCAAACCATTGAAAACGAGACCAAAAGTGTCAATTTTTTTCACTTTTATCATGAAAATGTCAGAGTTTTGCTTAAGGTACACCTCAAATGTGAATACACTCTGCGCCATAACGTGCAGTGATAATCAAATTGAAACATGATTGTTTTACTCTTTCCAACAATTTAGCTGTTATTCCACAGCCTCCAATCAAGTCCAATATTCTTTGATGGCTTTGCATGAATTCTACTCTTGTGCATTGGAAAGAGTCGTCTATGTGGTGAACAAGTGAAAAACTTACAAGTTGACTATGGTTGCAGCATAGAATATCGTTCAGCAAATGATCATCTCCATTCCAGTGCAGGGAGAATTTTCATGTTTTTCTGTGGACAGAAACGAATTGTTTTCAGGCCATTCGAATGTGAGGTGTTGTGCTAGAGTAGAAGCGTAGTTTCATACACAGAAAAACCGAACTGGCCAGAAAAATAGGCTAGCCCAGTTCCATTGCCAGGAATTAACTATAGCGATCTATCCACAATGCAGCGTTGTTCTGTCACAGCGCCACAGCAGAACATAAGAAAGTAAATAGCAAATAGCAACGAGCTATGAGAAAAGTCTTGAAAAGTGGTTACATCGTCATAATCCGAATTATATCACGTTATGTGAACATTTCTCATCCGTAGACCGAAGATCACATTTACGAAAATTTACGATTTACGACCCAAAATGTCGTAAATCGTAAATCGTAAAAAATTTGCCGAAAATCACTGTAAATCGTAAAATCGTAAAAAATTTGCCAAAAGTCACTGTAAATCGTAAAATCGTAAATCGTAATTACGCACACCCCTGATGGCTAAGTGCGTGTTGACGAGGACACCAACGCCGCCTACTCCCCTGCTGTCGCATGGAACAGTTCTTCTCCGGAGTCGTAGGCGGCGTGTAGGGGATGGTGTCTTCTCGTCTCGGTCAGTCCGATGACGTCGTACTTGATCTTCCTGGCTTACATCATCAGGCCCTCGACGGATGCTTCCGATGCAAGCGTGCAGGCGTTGTAAGTACAGATCGTCATCCTAGTCCTTCTAAATTTGAGCAGCCTGATTAGGCCCTGAGATTTCAGCAGCCTCTACGTACTCGTCCTTCCCATCGCTGCAGAAATGGGGGCTCTTCCGAGGTCAGGGGAATGAGGCCCTTTAGTGCTGCTGTGTTTAACTGCAATACAACACGGGTAGCTAGTCGGGCTCTGTCATGCGGGCGAAGAACTCCGGGCAGCCAGCCAGACTGCCCGAAGGGACGGGGCGAGACTTAAGGCGGCCTTGAATCGCCCTACATGTACTTCCAAGTCACCAACTGCAAGCTTTGGTCGTGCCGACCCAGCTACAATCCGTACAGGCGCAAACCATCCGCGCACACACAGCAGAAGCAAGGAGTCCATCTCCTGCATCCCACCTGCGTATCTGGGCAGTACAAGGTAGCATTTGGTTCGCGTTTCATTCCCCTATCCACCACTCGGGGACGCGCCATGTGGCCCTGCGACAAGCGGCCGGAGCTCCCTTTTAACAAGAGAGCCCGAAGGCTCTCTATCGAGGGAGATCCGTGGCAGATTGACAAAGTTCATAATGGAAAAATTGGAAAAGGCTGAACGTACATTCCGATAGAATTTTTTCAATTTATTAGAAGTGTGTATCATTTCGTAAAAGGCTTTCAGCCAAATTATAATAGAAGAAAATATAAAAACGGCGAAGACTTAGCTTCCAATCTAGTGGGTGCTGCAGAGTTTGTCAGATAAATAGGTTTTATGCCGGCTACTTTTTGTAAATCTGCAATGTGTATAGCTATTAATTGGTAGTGCCATAAATTCAGTAATCATTTTGAGCATCATCAGCATGTCATTCCCTTCTCTACGAGTCTCTGCCCAGGAGGTGTTGAGAATTCTGTTGCGAGGCTGAAGGTGCAGCGGACATAGATGCTTCGCATCTTGCCCTTCATGTCATCTGCGATGCATGGTGCATGGCTGCTGAGGGCTTCACTACAATACCGCTCAAATTCTTTGCAAAAAAGACGCTTCGCGACGGATTAATCGGTCACAAAGAGTCGCATTGCCATAACTCCTTTCAAAGTTATTTGTTTAAAATCTATTTAACACCGTTAGAAGCCCCGTCTCATTTTCTATTCAGCGATCTGAACATCATCTAAAACGATTGCAGAGTGACCTAGTTATGAAGCTTTTGCTTCCTCGGCTCCGTTAAATGATTTACGATCCTTCCGAGATCTCCAGTGGCAGGTCCTTAAGGCTTTTCGTTGACGAGATTCATCGAAACTCAGAAATCCTCTATGGTTGTAGCAGATCTGTAGCAGATCAAGTACCATTGTGGTACTAAATAGTGCCAAACTTCGTTAATTGATTTGAATTAGATAGTCCCGATTTCGGATAATCGCAAACGCGCGGAGACCTAAGATTCAGTTAAGAAATCTAAAAAGAACGAAAAGATATTGACCGTTCAAAGTAGAATTATATGCGGCCAAAGTTTGTCGAAAACAACAGAAAATTTTGTTTCAGTCGCTTACCTCTTTATGGATGAGTTTATTCGAAAAATCAACTGGACAGCATTTCCCAGCTCGTTGCGAGCTTTCCACAGATGTAATATTGTCCGCATTCAAACTGAAAACCATTTTCACCCCTTCGACCGCCGAAACAAGTTTGGGGCTGCGCTTCGGTGCGGACACGGCGGCGGACCGCTCGCTGCCCTTGCGACCTCCCGCGGCACTCCACATGTCGTATATCGCCTATGTACCACGGCGCAGGAAGTGTGAATACTGCATTATCTCCCCTGCGACTACAACTTGTTTCAATTGAACTGGAGACCTTTTAGACTTCCAGACTTGTCTGGGAAGGATAGAGCACTGACTTGTTTATCGGCTGGCCACCGCAAGTCATTGTATGGCCAAATACGCATTCAAATTGCCTCCGCGATATCCCGTAGAAGTAGAAAGCGTGGCGCATCCCAAAAGGGATTGAATAACGCCGTTTGTTATCCTTATCTTTTTTATTGCATATATGGTTCTCGTGAACGGTACCCTACACATGGTCCCGTGGGTAACCTCGCATAAGCTCTTTTAACATTTTTATTGGTCTTTCGAAATTCAATACCGTGAATGACTTCTTTAGCATGTCTGCTTCTGTTCAAAGCTCTTAATTAGAACTACCTTTATAAAGCAAAAGGGGATCCGCGTTGGCAAGCAGCTCATTATGGAGCGCGCTCAACTGTGTCGGGTCTGTTGTGCCTCAGGGAATCGTCGTCTAATTATGGTGACGAATGGAAAGCATCAGAACAGCATCTCCTAACGAGCCTCTCCCGCGAAACGCTCCAAAGCAATCATCACCTCGGAGTGATTAGCGTCAAAAAGCTCGCCGTCATCAGCGCTGATGATTTTCGGGGCGCCACGGATGTCGGCATGAACGACGACTTCGTGTGAGGCATCACTTTTTCACCGACCACCTCTAATAGAACAACCTATTGAGGATCTCTCTCTCTTTTACCTCTAGCAATACCGAAAATGTTTTGTTTTCTATTGATCTTCATCGACTGTCTAACAAGATCCTGCAAATTGCAAGTTCGTTCATTTATTAGTTTTTCTTTACAGCCTTTTATTTATAATATATTTTAGTACAGGCTAAACAAGTCCTTATTAACTTTTTTCTGGATTCGTTTCGAACAAGTCGTTTTTGGTTGGTCTTGCTTTCGTGCAATTACTACTTCATGTTTTTATGTGAGAGTTGGAAAATGCATCAGTGCATTTTCCAAGGCGAAAATCTGAATCCTCGGTGTTCGCTGAGATGGACTCGACTTGGTGACACTAACCAGAAAACGGTCTCAAATGCGGGCCTACGTCTGTATGGCGAAATTGATTAACACTGCAGAATCTACACCCTTCACATGGATGAAATTCATGTTCCATTTTAGCAAAGCCTTTGAAAGATATTGTTTCTAAATTTATACTATGCAATCACATAGTCTCACAAGACAAGAACTGCGTAGGAAGCTAAGAGACGTTTGTGTTATCTTCAAAATGTTATCAGAGATCATGGACGTTGATGTTTCGCAGTTTTATAAGATTTTGCCATCGGTAACGAGAGGTGATTCTAAAAAGATCTCCTACCGCACTCCTAAGACGACCGTAAGGTCTTCTGCTTTTACGTGCAGGGCCGCCTCTAAAACACAATTTTGAAGTAACTGAGAAGGTCTATGGCTCCTTCAAACGATTTGTGAAGAAGAAATGGTTATGTTATTAGTCTTTTATGGTGAGCATATTCCTAATGGTGTTTGGGTGTTTCTTCTATGTTTGTTGTGTTTGTTCGTTTTATGACGTGTGTCTTAAACACCGTAATAAATAATAATAATAAAAACACTTTTAAACACCGAATTTGCAGGAAAAATTGCAAAATACTGCTATAAATACGCAGCGTCAGATGATTGGTTCCTTGACGTTACTGTACAATACCGGCCTTATCTTTTGGTCTTTGGGCGGAAAAAGCGAAAAAAACCGCCTTTTCCGCCGCTTTTCTGTGTGTGTTCTTCAAATTGAGCGCATTGCAAATTGAATGACATATTCGTGATCAGCACCGAGCTCTCTTTCCGATGAGCTGAAAATCGCATAGCGAGCGTCTGAAATGTAGTTCGGTGGCCTAATTTCTGCCCGGCGCGGCTGACCCCTGTGCTCGCGGGAGATAATTACACCCACAGCTCCCAAGTGGCTAATGAAGGAAGAGATTCGGCCCTTTAAAGCCTAGTTTCTGCATTATATACAGAGTCACACATAGTTCTCCGGATTCCCTAGTATTTCACGATCATAATGATCTACTTCCTTAAAGGATCCGACAATTTAAGTGTTGTTATTTTCAGAAAATGCCTCCGCTTTGGAGGACTCTAATTTCGTCATATCAAGATTGTATGTGCTTATACTCGTTCGTCACGTTGGAGGCGAGAGTGAAAATCAAGCTGCGAAGTTGGAACCTTCAAGGTTGAAATCTTTAGCGATTGTACGCTGCCAAAGTTGCCAATATGACACTTCTTCGTAGTTAGCCGTACACTTTTCGTATCATTAAAGTGGGCACAAAATGGTTTCCTTGAAGACAGGAACGTAGATATCTGGAGGCCTATGAAAACACCTTATAGTCTTCTACAGGTGGGATTTCGACTGGCTCGGAGGACATTTTGGTCACCCAGTTACAGAGCAAACTCACCTCAAATGCTAAATGAGTGTCATTTTAAAAAATGTCCAAAAACTGAAAAATTGTCTACGAGGCCATTCCCTAGTTAATTCTGACTCGAAGGATAGTTCGATTTCAAATTTACGTTCACCTGTACCGGTTTTTCACGAGTCAAATGTACCATAGCCCTGGTCGGGACTTAGATTAGTTCCGGAGCCAGTCCACTCTCCTGCCTCTGTGACCCCTCGCGCCTCTGATAGCGCCGTAAATCGCCTAACTACAGTTTTCACACTTCCGGTGCCGCGGCGCCATATTGATCCTTCCAAACGAGGGTGGAGTAGAATAGTACACCAAACAAGGTTTGGACAACTACGACCTCTCCCTTGTACTTATACGCTTGTGTTTTTCATTTCGCATTTACGCTTTAACAATGTTTAGATGCGTGGCGCATCCCAGAAAGACTGCTCGAACTCGCTTCACTTTCACAACGCTCAGTCTACAAGCTGTCCCTCTCCCTAGATTGAAAGATTCGATTCTGTATGCATTGTTCACGGCGCACTCCAAAGGCCAGCTGGACTAATCTGGGTCCCGACCAGGGCTATGGTACATTTGACTCGTGAAAAACCGGTACAGATGAACGTAAATTTGAAATCGAACTATCCTTCGAGTCAGAATTAACTAGGGAATGGCCTCGTAGACAATTTTTCAGTTTTTGGACATTTTTTAAAATGACACTCAGTTAGCATTTGAGGTGAGTTTGCTCTGTAACTGGGTGACCAAAATGTCCTCCGAGCCAGTCGAAATCTCACCTATAGAACACCTATAGAAGACTATAAGGTGTTTTCATAGGCCTCCAGATATCTACGTTCCTGTCTTCAAGGAAACCATTTTGTGCCCACTTTAATGATACGAAAAGTGTACGGCTAACTACGAAGAAGTGTCATATTGGCAACTGTGGCAGCGTACAATCGCTAAAGATTTCAACCTTGAAGGTTCCAACTTCGCAGCTTGATTTTCACTCTCGCCTCCAACGTGACGAACGAGTATAAGCACATACAATCTTGATATGACGAAATTAGAGTCCTCCAAAGCGGAGGCATTTTCTGAAAATAACAACACTTAAATTGTCGGATTATGATCGTGAAATACTAGGGAATCCGGAGAACTATGTGTGACTCTGTATATAATGCAGAAACTAGGCTTTAAAGGGCCGAATCTCTTCCTTCATTAGCCACTTGGGAGCTGTGGGTGTAATTATCTCCCGCGAGCACAGGGGTCAGCCGCGCCGGGCAGAAATTAGGCCACCGAACTACATTTCAGACGCTCGCTATGCGATTTTCAGCTCATCGGGAAGAGAGCTCGGTGCTGATCACGAATATGTCATTCAATTTGCAATGCGCTCAATTTGAAGAGCGCTACAGAAAAGCGGCGGAAAAGGCGGTTTTTTTTCGCTTTTTCCGCCCAAAGACCAAAAGATAAGGCCGGTATTGTATTTTAGAACTTCTCTAATCGATGTAGTTGATATTTAGAATGTTTTCGTTGTGAGACTGGGCAAATTTGTGGTAAATTGATGGGGCCCTACCTCGGTAGGTTCAGGAACCCTGAAATAATATTACATATTTTCTACTATTTGAAGTGTGAGTTAGACCCTTATCTGGTAAGCGAAAAGTTTCTGAGTTCACTGTATTGCCACTCACAAGCTGTTATCTTATACAATCTTCCTGAATTTCCCTTACGCACAATGATAAAGAGCTGCTACAATCACTCCCCTGTAGAATGTGCGACATTTTTTTTTCATTCCTTACCTCTTCATCAAACATCCTTCTTTATCAGAAATGACTGGCACTCTCCAAGAGGCAACTGTCTCCAATGACTTGCAAGAACGATGGTTTTTTGCAACTGCAGCGCACCGGTGTTATTAACACCAATCGGATTGCTATAATTTCCATCGCAATTCGCTTGAATCCAAACTGCGATAGAAAATTACAGCTCAAACTTCTGTTCATTGCTCGACCAATATTGTTATCGTTTGCTTGGACATATTGCAGCCTCACCTCGGTGAATGCCCAAGACATCATTAGGCGAAACTGCTTCTTAAAGCCTATGTACATAGTAGTGTATAAGTTTCTTTTTTGTTTTCTGCAATTGCTGCCTTTACTTAAGCTATGAAATTGCTACAGATCCAATGAACCTTCCTCGATGCTACCGTAATAATCACTGCATACTCTATGTATATGTATGTAAATAGGCTAATATTAAAGAGAACATAACGAAGGCAAGAATACATTTGAACTCACATTGCAACACGGTAATGAATGGAAGGCGATAAACCTCGAAGAATATAATACCTTGAAAATATTTATTCTGTACAGACTCAGTGAACTAGGGATAGGCAGTGTCTCAGTGAGCTTGGCAAGGCGTGTTTCCTTGACAACTTCTAAAATTCAATACCACCTCGACAAGTGAAGAAAGCTGATCGCGTGCGATTTTTTGGTCTGGGAAACTGAATCTTCCACAGCCCACCCCTAGTTCTAGGGGAGGCGAAAAATCGCTGCCAAGCTACTTATAATTAGACCATTTCTAAATCAAATCATAATTAGACAATTTCTTCCTCTGCATTCTGTGAGGGCATTCAGCTTGAAATTTTTATTTCGCACGGATTCTAAAAGAATGCTGGTGTAGTCATATCCAAGAAGTTATACAAAGTTTTTCACTGAGAGTGTTTCCACAGATTCGAGCCTAGCAATGTCTCGTTTGCACAACGTGCTGAATACAAAAAAAGCCTCTATTGAAGAAGGGAACGAACGTACGACTTATAAGCGAGCCCTAGATGTTTAACCGAGTTAGTTCTTAAAGATTTGAAGTTTTGAACAACACGATCTTTCTTAGCTGCAAGATCGCAATGGTCTTTAAACGACAGTTTCTTGTCCAAAACAAATCCCAAATGGAACAAGCTAGGTGAACAAAGTTGCCATTCCTTAGGGTAATACCTGTTTATATTAGTCTGTTTTCCAAGATGAAGTACGGGAGATTTTTCGCATGATTGTGGGCGACCCCACTCAGCTGACCAGTCCGAAATCGCATTTATCCGAAGAGCGCCGTGAGAGGATCGTTAGTAGAGCAGGGAGTTGGACTTAAACTTAGACTGACCGGGGTGGGGACCGTGTACATATTTTTATTTACTACGCCTAAGTCAGCCTAAGGCGAGAAGAGGTAGAAGGTCAAACGAGGCAGGATCAACAACATATTGGGCAAGAGAATCGTAAATGACAACTATAAGGTAAACAAATCAGGGTGCTAGCCTGGTGATAAAAAATAGTACAGGAATATGTTAACCATGTTTTCAATAGAATGTAGAAGCTTCTTTAAAGGTGTTAAGAAATCCATGCCTATGGTTAACACATTTATTATTAAGCATACATCTGACCATCTCTTGTAGAACAATATTTTACAATATTTCCTTATTGTTATCCGAATCTATCAATGATTTTTTAAGTAATAATTGTAACTTAAGTCTTGTAATTTAGTTTTCCTTTCGACCGCAATTCCTGTAGATGCGTAATATTTCGGTGTATATTATAGAGAATTTGAACAACCACTAGTTTAAGAACGTAATGTGACAATCTAGCAACTTTCAACTCGAAATGATCAGTTCTATTGTATTGCTTAGTATATTATGTGTCTTGTCTTCCTGCAAAATATTAGGGTGTCCCATAATTTTCTGGGCTATCATACTATCTTTATTAAAAGTTGTTACAACAAGATAATGATCAAGTGTAGTCAATCGATATATTCTTCGTATGTGACCACAACCTTTCTCCAACGATTGGGCAGAGAGTTGATTGCATTCTACCAAAAAGAAGCTTGCCTGCTGCCAATCCATTCGTCGATTGCGCACTGAGCCTCTTGATGTTGCGGGCATCGTTTGTTCATGGAAAAAGGAGCAAGAACTCTAAGTGCAGCATAGCCACATGGACTGATATCTGGTGAATGTGCAGAATGTGCCGCAATTTAGATAGACTCCTTCCCCACCGTTTCTTGCGTTCGCTTCGCTCAATGCTGTCGTGTATTATCCACTAACACACGAATAGTACCGAATCTCGGGTACCTCTCAAGCAGCTTACGCTTCGTCTCCAGCATATTTTCAATGAACAAATCTGCTGTAATTGCCTGCCCATCTAGCAAAAGCGAGTAGTGCAGGACTTCCCGACTCGTGAACCAAAATGAAAACAAAATCGGTGCAATCCTAGTTGGTGGTGGCCGCTCTTAAACGATTTCCCGACATAACGAAACACTATAAATGGGCAACAACGTTTAGAAATAAGTGGACTGCATTAACGTGCTTGGCCAGATACTCAGTTTCCGAGTTTATAGAGAAAGGAGAGCCTAAAAAGCACCGTTCTCGGTGTAAATCTTACAAGGGAGGATCTCCTTACTAGTGTTGCACCGAGAGCGGATCACCCTCTAGCAGAAAAACACAACATCAACAAAATAAACAAAAATTAGGCAATAACACCATCAATCAACGTTTAGGACAGATAAGGCAATATACTACACGTCCTAATCATTTGCAAACCTCCCGACCTAGCTCAAAAATGGTATATATTTTCGTGTTCTGTGTGGTATTTATTTGTGTGTGGAGTTGTTTTATGGAAGTCATTGAGTTCAATATATTTCGTTACTGAACACATTTAGTTCTTATGAAATCGTTTAAGACCGGCCACCACCAACGAGGATTGCACCACAAAATCTTCTTCCCATGTGGGGCGGCTTCGGAATTCGTTCTGGTCATGCGTTCTTCAGGAGACTCTGGATCACCCGTGTGGTGTTATCGTACATGCACCACTTCTCGTCCTGTGCCACAATCGTGCTCAACCACGCAGTCGTTCCTGCGCGGTTGAGGTTATTCTGACAGGTGGCCACTCATTCTCGCCACTGAGACGGTGTCAGAGCATGCGGAATCCATCCTGACAAGACTGCCCGTCTTCCGCTTTGTTTCAGGTAACGATGAACAGTGCCACCTGGAGTACTGATAGCCTTCGATATCGTCGTTACGCTTCTGGCAGGTTGCCTCCTGACTACTGCAAGCACTCATCGTTCATTTGGTCCGATCGCTCTTCCAGTATGCTTCTTGTCTGTAATGCTGTAAATTCCCTTTCGGAAACGATTGAGCCAAGTTTTCACACGTCAACTTTCTGCAGACGTCAGGACCTAACAAAGCAACGATAGCTCTGTAAGCAGCGTACGCTGACTGTCCAGAACGGAAGTGATGAAGAAGCAAGTCGCGATACGTCGATTTCTGCTTCATTTTTGAGAAATTACCAAAGTGCGGGCAGCAGACCGATAGAGGTAATCGATATGCTATTGCGACACATATTCGAATCGCCAATTCATGCCAAGAGAACATCCCGTTTGGATCTTGTATAAAGAAGTTATAACGCGCCAAACACTTATGGTTCAAATAGCCCAGAAATTATGGGACACCCTAATAATAGCATGATCTAACAAAATACAATAATTAGTAGCGTTAGACCGACCAATATCTAAGTAGTTCAAAAGTTCAAAAGGTTTGACTAAGTTGTGAGGAAGCTTGGTGAAACTTACCGGTACCTTCTCCATAGGGACAAACGGTTCAGTGGACCTGGGAACGATCGGTATAAAATACTCGTACTTGTCGTTTACACTAGGTATAGGTTGACATTGTCATTGAATTTCTATAACATTGCTGACCGTTGGCTGAGAGTATGCCATTCGGGCGAAATTGCTGTGTCAAATAATCCTGTTGCGACTGTAACAATTAAGATTTCAACTGAAAATCTTCTTGTCATAGAGGTGAACCTACGTTGAAATATATATTGAGGAAAAGAATCATCAGGCCATTTTTCGGATGTTTGATGTTTGCAAACCTCAAGCAAACAACTCCTACTCTAACGTAGTCGGTACGGCACTCCTTGGCAGCATTCTGCGCAGTCGAGCGCAACTTTTAGTGGACTGGAGTACCTACAGCATATTTTCTGAGCTGGTCGTTTACAACGTTTCCTTCCATGATCAACTCCAGGTTCTTAACAGCACATGACGATTTAACAAAATTTTGCGCTAACACACGAAGCTGTCTACAAACATGTCTACAAGGATTGCGTACTGCTCTCTTCTGTAAGGCTTCTGCCATACTTCGGGACGCTGTTGTCGGCGATGTCAGTGACTGTGTTGAGCGGGTGCTATGCAGTGAGTAGCACCCCACGCAGCACTGTCGCCGACGTCGCCGACAGCAGCGTCGCCGAAGCATAGCATAGGCCTAAGGCCATGTCGTGGGTGTGATTTGTCGTCGTTCACCATGTCTCCTGTTTGAGTCAGCAGAACGCAACGAAATTTATGACCCAAATGAATATCGATTTGGTGATTGGCTGCACAAGCTTGCAGCTGGACCTTGATCTTGTTCGACCTTAGCACTTTCAGAGTTCGAAGGAAGCACTTGTTTGCCATACTACCTATCATTGTTAGATCCTCTTCGCTTGTCAGACTGTGCTAACATGAGCTGAATGCAATGCCTTTTACCATTAGATCTCGCAGGTTAGCACAACTACAAATGGCATCAAACGTTTTAAGCTTATGTCGTGGACTCCTCCATCAAAATCATGAGGTTCTTCACGTTGAGTGACCCGACGCTGCAGAAACAGCGCACAAGCAGTTTCTTCATGCGGTACACAGTGGCCATTCTGCACTCAAACAGCCCTCGGTGTTAATCGTTTAGATTATCTACACTTTTGAAGCAGACTAGTATAAGGTTTAAAGGTCGACGGATTTCTGCGAGGCAAAAGAAAAAAGATGTTCTCTGTCAACAGTTAGATTCATCATGATAATTCGAGGTCTCTGTGGTGTAGTTTGTCCCAGAGGACTTCATGGTAGTGTTAATGAGATTTTTAATGCACGGAGCTGCTCACGCGCTTCATTATAACAGCTCTACTCGGTCAAAGCTGAGTCACACGTGTGCCTGACTCACCTAATCGCCCTTCCGGGAGTTCTCTCGAGGACTGCCTGTTCGCAAAGGCATCTGACGAGTAGCAATCTAGCACGACAGCAACAAAGGTTCGAATCAGGTAGCGATTCTCCTGTCATTCGGTGGTTCTGTGTTTCGGAATTTTCTCATCACCTACTGCTCGTCCTCTCAGGAAAGCTGACAATTGCAAATCCATCATGCCCTTTTCATTTTCACTTCAAGGGCGTCTCAGCGATGAAGTGGTGGTCAACCAAGCAACAAGCAGCGAAGCAAGCAATGCGTATAGCACCTTCGATGGTGGTCCATGGTGACTTCATCTTGCTCCGTCCCCATTTTCAATTCATCGTACTTTCATCGCCTCGTGATCTGCAGACCTTATTTTCAGTGTTGTTATAACAAGCAGTTACTTCTTCAGTCTCCTGCTTCTCTTTTAGAGAACCTCGGCATTTGCATTAACTGTTGTCGGTACCATTGAAAACAGTCACTTCTCAGCGGAGCTGATTCTCTTGATCCCCTTCCTTCTATCTGCACACTTAATAACTTCTTATAAATTCTGATCAACCCTGGTGTGCTCACACACTTCAGTCGTTTTCAATTCGGGTCCTTTATCCCTATAACCCCAGCCCTGACAATGACTGACAATGATGTTCGGCGCTTATTTATACCATTTTCACATCAAATTGGACTCTCTTCTAAGCAAGCACGACACGTTTTTAAAACCAAATTGAACATCTTCTGAACAAAACGAGATCCAGGTTCAACTAGAAATTCTCCTACACGGTTGGAACTTATTCTTTTAAAAAATTTATGTAGTACATGTAGTTTTTTGGAATTTTATAAATTCACCTGCTGCAATAAGTGAACAACCTGCTTGAAATTTTGTAAAAAAATATTTTTCAATTAAAATAGAAAACTGTGGAGGAATAATAAATTAAATTTTGTTTCGATGCAAAGAATATTGCATTCATTTATTTTTAAAAAAATCGCACTATGCACTTTATTAGATCAATGCAATTTCTAAGTGTCTTATAGCAAAAATTCCGTGCGAATTCTATATTGAAAATGAAAATTCTATGAAGTAACACAGACAGAAACGGTTCAACGAGAGCTATAAAAACGTACTTGTTCTCATACCCGCTCGTTATTTTTCTTGAAAATAATTTTTTGTAAAATTTCAAACGCGGCGCTTACTTATTGCGGCAGGTGGATTGAAAAATTAAAAGGAAATTATCCTAATTCTTCCTTAATCAAATTAATCTAGTCGTGGAGAAAAGCACCTCCTTTAAATGGAAGACGCTTGTTTTGATTGATTTTAAGATGCTCAGTTTCATTTCAAAAGCGTCAGGCTTGCCTAGAAAAGTGTCCAATTTGTTTTGAAAAATTTTCAAACTGGCGTGGAAATGGTATACATAGGACAACGCCTAGCCAATGCTAGACGAAGGCTTAACAACTTTCCTTTGACAGCTCCTCAACGTTTTTTATCTATGCTTTCACTAATTAGGGGGGCTCCAATGTAGTTTGTTGACATGGCGTTATCCGCAAAGATGTTGGCCGATAACTGCTTCGGATGTGGAGGGGCGGGAAAGGTCGTTGTCGCGGAGGAGTTGAGGGACAGCTGCTGTGAATTCATGATTTCATCGCATGTGGCATGCCTCCAACTAACACCTCCGCCCAGTCTTTCAGTGAACTCGCTGCCAACAGATTTGAGCTGGTTAACTCAAGGCCCCATCTACTTATTGTCTGATTTCATACAGATTTGGATGAGCGAAACTAAGCCTCGTAGAGAGTGAAGAACGGCGTTTGATTCCGCATTACGCCTTACTTTCAACGCCCTTCATTGTCAATTGAAACAGAAGCTTCTGCAGGTAGAATGCTATCCAGCCACTGCTTCATTGTTGTTTCTGTTTTCGATGCGTATTCTGACATTATGTTCGTCAAGCACCGATGACTTTGCTTTTCGTGCAGAGGAACATACAATAAACGCTCTTAAAACGCAGATTTTTATTGCTGTGTTCAAGACACATAAGTGCATCGTTTTGGATGTTCGAAAATTAGAGACTCTACAAGCATTTTCCGTTTATGGTGTGAGAAGCTGATTTATTCACCGCCTGACAACTGTGTGTAGGTGTCATTGTAATGACCAAATATACACTCAGATTGCATTCAAAACGCCTAAAAGAAACACGTGGCTTCACACATAATTTAAGGTTGGAGAGAGCCAACAACACGCCTATTCTCTCCCCCCCCCAAGCATTTTCTGAGGATTTTCATTGCTATTGTTCTATCTCGTCATCGCAGGTATTTGTGATGCTCTTGGATTGTATAGAAATATGTGTATGATCAAATCCTCACTAACCTCTTCGCACATACATATACTGTTAGTTTGCACCAATTTCAACTACTCTGCTGTGGTTTTTTGCTTTTCGCCTTGGCCTTGAAATTACGTCGAATTATTTTCCCACGGTTTTCTCCGTTTCCTAGAAAGGTATGAAATATATTAATATCAAGTTGTCGAAGGCCTATAAACCTTAAACAATTCGATATTATGATAGTTCACACCTGTTAAGCCTTGTCCTTAATCCAGTCCCTGAAAACCTTTGTCAATCACATTTTCCGCAAAGGCTGACTGTCCATCAAAAAATTATAAAAAAGTCACTATGAAAATTGGGTGTTCAAACTACTTTTGCTTTCCATTTACAAAATACACTCCTATGAGTTAATGAGAGAAGTAGGTCTGAAATTGGATAGCTGCGAAATAGCTGCGTCAGCTAATTCAGTGTGAGCCAGAAAATTCCAGCCTCCTTTGAAATGCAACCCAAACACATCAATAAAGGAAAGTGGAGAAGAAGGTCAACGGGGACGTGTACAAATATTCCTACTCACCTTTTCATTTTAGCGAACAAAAAAACAAGTGGCACATCTATAATATCGCTCGCACCATATGGCAAAAAGCGATGTGCTACAGATTAATCCTTCGCGAACAGTTTTAGGCCTATAACTTCCCAAATTTTAAGTCTTCGAGCAGGTGTAGGCACGATTCGATTTGTTTCCTCGAGGTCTACCTATATGTGTCCTTCTTCACCAGATCACCGGAATTCCCTCGTGCACAAAACGGGCCGCAACTAGTCAACCAATCCGTTGCCCTGACCGAAATTCAACAACGCTGAAACGAATCCTATTATCCGTAGTTTAAAAAATACGGGGCATAACAAACAACGTCCAGCGGATTCAAACCCTCGACCTCGTGCATGCAAGTCCTCGTTCACTAAGTGCGCGACCCTACTCACACTTGTCAGTTGGCCACCCAGGCAGCGGGAGTTTGTAGCAATACATCATAGATCGACCAACACTCTGCTCAGCGCAGAACTCGGCTCGAGATATCTGGGCCCAATTGATTCTGTTGGCCCTCTACGCATTCCGCGCGAGGCACTCCAGAGGCATATCTTGGTACTGTGGGGTATCGAAAAGCAAACCGTGCTTCGAACACTCCGAGAGTATGCTTGTTCTGTAAAATAAGCTACTCTAATCGCTAAATACTCTCTCCAGTCATTTTCGGACCACCCACGACGAAATTCCGGTGATGTGGTGAACGGTCCGATGTGAAGGTGTGTAAACTCGAACAGCTTTCACATTTCCTCAATAAGTCTGAGAGGAGTTTTGAGTATGCCATGGTTTGCGACGGATTAATCGGTTGCCATGCGCTTTTTTACCGTGCAACGCGAGCAGTATTGTAACAGAGTCGAAGACTGTTTCATGGCTGCGAAAAAGAACCTCATGCGTAGGTGCACAGCGAAAACCGAGAATGCCTTTGCGTTGAAATCGCGTGAATGCTGTTCGATTGCAAAGCCAGCCGACAAGGCCTGGAATCCATCTGACCGGAAGAGTATGTATCTCGAATGTAAGTCTGCACGATAGAAGTCGTCAAAAGGGCTTCTGCCTGAGAAATTCGAAAATGCAAGTCTTTCGCCCCGAGCTCTGTCCAGAGCAAGGTAATGGCCGATCTGAGCTGCATTGCTGCAACCTCCAGAGTAAAGATTTCCTCAACGTCGTTTGCGGTGGTCGACTTATCTAGCGCTCTTACAGCCTCGTGCTCGAGTCTTTGAATCCTCTCGGTCTTGTTATGACCTGCGAGTTCAAATTGCAGATGATAGGGCTCATTTGCGATATCGTTCTACATCGTCCGCAGCGGAGGATTAGTTGGCAAGTTGCCGTGCGGGTTGTCCATGAATGGTCCTGGAGGAACGCAACATGTGTATTGTGAGCTATTGTGTATTGTGAGCACTAAGTTCGTTGATCGCAACAAGGATTGTTCCCCAAGATGACATTATGGTACATAATATGCCAATCAACAATGAACAAAACTGTATGTAACGTTTTATCACTTCGCCTTGCTCAAGTAGAAGTCTGACTCAGACAGCTGCCCGTCTACAGCTTCTTGGGCCCGCTATAATATCAATTTCACCTGGAGCATTCTTCGGCGATTGCTGCTCTGCTATGGGTGTTCTCAGAAGTTTCACGCAATATTCTACAATGTTGAAGCTGCATACACTTTTACTGGGTACCCTCCCCTGAATGCTTCTGAATAGGTCCACTCTAGCTCCACTGTCACCTTTGCAAATCAGCACTTTAAAGTACGACCTACTGCATGCAACACATGGGCACGTAGGCAGCGTGTCGGTGTTGCAGCGTTCGACTAGGTATGAGTTATATTCGACTTTCCTTTAGTCCTTCTTGAAGATAGGCAGATCGACGAGCTCTCTTTATTGCCAGACTTCAGCTATGAGAGTGTGCATTTCAGTCAATGTCAACGCCAAATCAGCTAGAAACGAAATTAATGTGGGTAAACGCTAGTACTGCTTGAAGAATTTGTTAAGTTTTCTAGACCCTTATTTGTTCACAGTAGCTTTCGCTCATATTAATTTAACCCCTTCCGGTCCCTCTGAAGTTTTCAGCTTCGGAGGTAATCGCAGCTATTGAGTGGCAGATGAACTGAACTTCATATGGCGTAGGTGCTTGTTTTTTGGTGCACTCGCCGAGATTGAATTTCATATGAAAGGTGGGCGTGAGGCCCGCTGCGTGACAAAGTTCCGTGGGTTGGCAGCGCTGCACCGCTTCACGTTTTTCTGATTTATCTCATAAACTAAGCTTCATCTCAAAGTCTCGTGGCAGCGGCGATGTAGACCTACACGATCGAATTCTCTTCACTGTACTGTGCGAAGCCTATTTTAAGAAAGAAAAACCAACCGAGACGAAAGGTTCAAATGGAAGATTGAAACTCGTGAAACATAAAGAACTAAACCAGCTTTCGTTATGCACGCGCGCTTACGCGAAGATCGATCTTAAAGAAAAAGTTAGCTCACCAAAGAATCTGAAACGATACCTCATAGAATTTACCGATGTCAGCTAAATTAGCAATAAATATGTAGCCTCTGTGGATTTGATGACGAAGGTGTCAACAGCCTTTCATTTCTGAAGACTTGAACTTCTCGCAGCTGTTAACAAAGTTGGTGAAAATGAAAAAGTGGGCTATGATCCCTACAGACCCTAAAAATCTTCTGTTTCCATGGCAGTCCACAGCAGCGCCTACTTATAGGCGACGGAAATAAAATTCATCCATACGTTGAACTCGTTGGCTTGAATGACTGCTAAAACATACATAATTTCCGTATCAAACAAGGCAATTCTCGAGTCAAACTCAAGTATCTTGTGCTTAAAAATTTCATCTTTCAAAATAAAGTAGGCATCTTCCCTTAAGGAAAAGACGAATTTTAGATAAAAAAATTTGATATGACGACAGGCAGTAAACTGCTGCTTCTCTGCCCTTCAAAATGAGATTAAAACGAATTTCGAAGCGGAAGAATAAAGTTTTCAATTTTTGGTTTTGAATTTGAACACTTTATTAACTCTTTCTGGAAAGGAAAATTATAAATTTTAAAACAAAGTAAGCGTGTAGATAGTTGGAATGCCTCCGAGGTGAGAATGTGTTCAGTTTTAATTGAAGTTTGTCCATCTTAGTTGGAAAAGTGTCAGGTTGGCGAGAAAATGGCAAATGCATACGCACTATGTGGGCTGCATCGAAACCCGCCGAGATTGAGGAGGTCCTCGGTTACTCCGAGAACTATCTCTGGAACTATCGGCGGTCGATTTTTCGATGTCGTGTGGTCCATTCTATCGGGAAGTCCATATTTCGGGGCAACAGCGGGAAGCGGTTGGATCAGATTCCACGATCCTCGAAAGTGACTGCTGTAACTCAGTTGCCCGAGATCTATGTAACCCGTTTTACTATAGTTCGCAAGGATCCATGGCCAGAGCTCCTACGCTTCTCTACCTAATCGTCTCCTCTATGACGCTAGCGAATCAGGCTTTACTCAGAGTAACAAAGACCGGTTTTTACAAAAGGTTCGTTAAGGAATCTGGGCGCATCCATGTTTTAGGAAGGTCTCGAATTTTGCAGCCTTACTTGAGGAACTGAGGCGAGGAAATATGTTCATCGCATCAGCACATCCGCTACCCTTCCCACCAAAAGTTCTGAGCAGTTGCCCTCTTTTTTGCAAACATCGCCCCTGCATTTCCGCTGTTGATCACAACTCAGTCATAACACAGGCTAACCATGCAGCTGCCTGCTTCATATTTCTGAATTATTGTAGCTTTATTGTGGAGAGTTTATTCGTTTAGCACCTTTTACAAGAATACTTCGGAGTATATTTCCTCTTTCTAGCCTCTCCGCTCTCTGGACTCCTCCACAGCTAGCTCAGAAAACGATCAAATGACTGCAGAAAGAAATAACACCGGTGTTCGTTTATGTGGTGCGATATTGCACCGTCATGCAAAAAAGGAACGCTGCTCCAACGCTCCCCAGCGCCCTCAACAGAAACCCACGCGCCTTTCTTTATTTCAGGCTTATTCTTTTAATGAAGCTCACCTCCTTGCTTTCAAATTTCCTTTCCTCTCCATCAGCAACAATTTGAAAGCGGCAATACACAAAGTTGGGCGAATCATGTCGCCACTCACCTTCGCCGTTCCTCCCTCCCATGGCCTTAACGTCAAGGCAAAGTGACCAGTGATTTCCCCTGAGGGCAGCATCGCTAGGAAATGAACTGCCCCCATCTCAAAAGGGCAGGATACTCAGTGTTCTATGTTCACCTATCATGATTTTCTCTGCTGTGGTACAAAAAAATATTCATTTGCGGTATTGGGTTGCGAGGAGTCCTGCCTATGGTCCGATCTCTTAATCTGCACCTTAACAACCTCATGGGTCTACCAAAAAATTGCCAGAAAATGACCATCTCTCTTCTTGAATCTGACCAACTTGGACCTAGTTCTCCTTTTACTGAAGTCAACTAATGTGTTCCTTTGATCACTTTTTCACGTTCAACTGATTTAGCAAGCCATCCAAATATCCACAGCTCTGTAATATCGCTTAGAGTTCCGATGCCTTTAACATTCTATTCTTTTATTCCATTACTTGGTTTTTTCCAGAGAAGATGGGCGACTGCATTGCAAATGTATGGGATGCTTCTGCAGGTTATATGCATGTCTGAAGCGCTTAAGTGGCATGGTGCAAAAATGCATGTGAAAAAGATGCCGTTGAAGGTGATCGAGGTGAACTCTTCGTCTAGACCGCGGAGCCAACGGAATATCTCTCCTTTTTTGATCGGAGCATTATGCATTTTATGTTGCTGGGCTGAATGCATAACTGGCGGCATTTTATGTGTGCCTGGGGTGAAAGCAGTAACTGCCTGCGACAAAAAGCTTAGGCTTCATACAACATTTATGCCTTTATGTGCCTTATTCGTCATGTACATAGTATTGAGGGAACACTTGGAACGCACGTCAAATGGTATGGTAAGGCATACAGCTCGTTGGATTCATTACGTTACGCATCTCCCAAGATTTCGGTAGCGTGTCGCCACCGCCCTCGATTACGGTAGGGTGACGTTTGTTGAGCTCGCCTCGAACGGTTTTCAGAATACGAGCAGAATAGACTTCGCGCATCGGAGCAGATTTTGGAAAACAGGACTTGGAGCTTGAACTTTGCTTGCAGTTTACCCTCCATTCTCTCTCTCTCTCTCTCTCTCTCTCTCTCTCTCTCTCTCTCTCTCTCTCTCTCTCTCTCTCTCTCTCTCTCTCTCTCTCTCTCTCTCTCTCTCTCTCTCTCTCTCTCTCTCTCTCTCTCTCTCTCTCTCTCTCTCTCTCTCTCTCTCTCTCTCTCTCTCTCTCTCTCTCTCTCTCTCTCTCTCTCTCTCTCTCTCTCTTAGACATCCACCATTACTGTAAGCCGGAGCGACCCACCCGATTGTGTGCGCTAGTGCCGCGCCTGGCTTGAAGGATTTTTCCTAACGGAATAAGGCGAGACGAGCAGAGCACACACACTCTATTGTCGTAGAAATGTATCTGATTTTGTTTCGGGCCCCATAAAAGCCCTTTCATTGGCGCTGTTCCCACTCACAATTAGAGTAAACACGTTTCCGGATCCTGACGAGGCGAGCCGAGTAGTGTTTGAGTTTCCGACTGCCTTTCTTCAAGGAGCGTTTGCGACAAAAAGACCAATTTGAATTTTTTCTATCTAATATTGGCTGAATTGGTAAAATGAGCTGTGGCTTTGTTGCTCTCCAGTATGAAAAGTTATTGGCTATTCATCCTCACAATTGAATTTTATGTTCCTACGCCAAAACTGGCTGCCGGCGGTCCATGTTCTTATATCTCAGATGGACGGTAATGTTACTACAGGGTGCCCCTAAATTACGTTTCCAGTATTCGTCGTCATAAAAACGAATCAAAAAGAGATTGGATCATGAAACTTTAGCATACCTTAACCAACATATTTTCAAGCACAATTACATGATCAGATCCCAAAACGACTTGCTCTGGCACGGACACAGGTCTTCAGACGACGTATAGGGCATCCAGCGTGCCACGCACGTATTCCATTGACATTTCTTCCCACCTTCAGAGGGCTTGCTTTCAGTCGACTGAGTGATATTTTTTAGAAGAGGCCGTAGGGTTGAGGTCGAGGCTATACGGAGGCCATTGTTCTGGGCTGATAAAGTCAGGAATTTGACGCAGCACCACTCCTGCATGATCTTCCATTTTTGAGCAGGTGTCGAATCCTGCTGTAACACGTACGGCTTGTCCGTGAAGGGAGTGCTGCTCCTACTTGGAAGATGTTTTGAAGTCTTTTCCAAAACATCTTCCAAGTAGGTTTTGGAGCCCATTTTCTCTCGCCTAACATATTAGGTTGGTGCATAAGTTCTCGGACATTTGGGGTATGAAATATTTATTATCACAACATACGAACAACAATATCGAATCATTTGAAGTAACCACCCTTTACATCAATTGTCCTTCGCCAACGTGCTGGTAAGTCATGAATGCCTTTTCTCCAAAACGTGGCCGGTTGTGATTCGAAAGACGTGAGCAGTGCCTCCTTGACATCCCCCCGGTTCCTAAATTGCTGGCCGTCCAAATAGCGTTGAAGGCTTGAAAACAAATGATAATCAGAAGGAGCGAGATCTGGTGAGTAAGGTGGATGTGGAAGAACGGTCCATCCGTAGTCCGCCAACTCAGCCGCCGTCGCTCTAGCAATATGCGGTCTAGCGTTGTCGTGTTGAAAATACACCTTCACTTACTCTCCTCGTGTGGTTTGAAGGTGGGCCCTCAACTTCCTCAGTTGGTTGACGTAAACCTCTGCCATCGCTGTTATCCCTTCGTCCAGCAGCTCCCAGTATTCTACGCCAAGAACGCTCCACCAAATGCATAGCATCACCGTTTTCACGTGAAGGTCGGGTTTCGGAACGTCCTCTGCCTCTCCAGTTGCGTCAACCCACTGTGCACGCCGGTGATAATTAGAGTATTGTATCCACTTCTTCTCATCGGTGACAAGGTTGTCCAGCCATCCGTGGGTACGTCTGAGGGTAAGGAGAGACAGAGCGACATCGGCTCTGCGATCCATGTCATGTTGTGTCAAGTAGTGAGGTACCCAGCGACCCAATTTTTGCACCTTGCCAATCGACTTCAATCCTCGAACGACTGTTGAGTGACTAATGTGCCTGATAGTTCGCGAGCGGTTTGCTATGGCTCCGCTTCCACTCAACTTCGAGGCCATCCAAATCCAGTGTCATCGGGCGCCCTTCTCGTTCATTATCTTCAACGGAGAATTCACCAACTGCAAACTTCGAGAACCACTGGTACACAGTACTTCGAGCAGGAGCACTCTCGTTGTAAACATCCTTCAGGCGAGGATACGATTCGTTGGCATTGAGGCCAGATTGATGCAGGAATAAAAAATAATAAATAATAAATAATATAATAATAATAATAATGGCGCGTGTAGCGCAGTCGGAGGAGGCGCGACTGTCGCATGCACCCGATACCAGGTTCCTGGCTCGATTTCCCGCCCAGGCCGACCAAGCCTTCCATCCCTCCGGGGTCTTTGAATTGGTACCAGACTTGTCTGGGAAGGATAAAGCGATGACTTATTCATCGGCTGGCCACCACAAATCATTGTATGGCCAAATACGCATTCATTCGCCTCCACGACATTCCGTAGAAGTAGAATGCGCTGGCGCATCCCAAAAGGGATTGAATAACGCCGTCCTTTATCCTTATCCTAATAATAATAAATAAATAATATAAATAAATAAATAAATAACATGACGTGCCGAATATGCGTCTCAGTCGGGATGAATTGCTTAGCCATAATAGCTGACGTTAACAACGCAGAAGTAAATGTTAGGTTTAGTGTGGGCGCGACGCGCGGCGCGATCCATGCGTAGTGGCCAAATTGATCGAGCAACACGATTGATCAATTCGGCCACTAGGCCCGGTTTATACTTCGTCGCGGGGCGACGCGACGCCATGTATAGTGGCCATATTGATTGTGCGACGCGATCGATCAATTTGGCCTCATTGCGTAGCCATCGCGTCGCGCTGCGACGAAGTATAAACGGGGCCCTACACATGGCATCGCGTCGCGCGTCGCGCGCACACTAAACGACCCCTTAGGAACAGTTTTGTAGCCCTTTCCTCTCTCTATCGATCGATCATTTACGCGTTGGTACATGTGAGAAATTTGGCGGGAAAATGGCTTTCAATTCAGGAGGGATCAAATGTCCGAGAACTTATGCACCAACCTAATAGAACAACGGCCACTTCCCGCATAGGCGCGTCTGCGGCCCAAACCATGATTGATTCCGGATGTCCGCGGCATTCGGGGATCCTTCATTGGCTTCGGCTACTGATCTGACCAGATGTTGCTCACCGATGCACCGTTTGTGTGCACAGTGATAATGAAAACCCTCAAAGGATGACAAGGTGCCATTTTGGAGCTAGTCCATGTTGTGGCTGGATATTTAGCATTTGAGATCTGGGTGGATATACCTAGGGTGTGACAAGTGCTACAGACAGACGAAAATGGTTGTCACCGCTGGATTCGTCACGGTTCTTGGTGTGATACTCTATTAAAATTACGACGAGCATAAGAGCAAAGCACGCCGTCACCGTCACTCGTCGCCGTCATCTCGAGGAATATTTCACTCTCCTGTTGAGGAGAACTCGCTCAGAAATTGCTTGTGTCTGTTAAACTCAGCGAAGAGTAAACCAAAACAGCACATGCCCGAGGCGTAGGTCCAGAAAAGCGGTATGCCAAACACGTAGGAACGTAATTTTTAGGATACCCTGTAGAAGCTCGTGTCACCGGTGAACGTGAGGGCTCATCGATATACGAGCCGTTTTCAAGAAAGCTGAATGAGGCTTTATATAGTACACTGCAAGTATAAAAGGATAAGTGATGAAAACTTTCGACTCTAAAGATAGAAGACTAGCATAGGAAAATAAAATTAATCTCCTTAATCAAAAAAATGACGGAAAATCTATTTTCTTATGGTTAGTCGAAAAAATAAAGTGGATAAAATGGCTTGTTCGATGATGAGGAGGATCTAACGCATTTTGCATCCATGCATGTTCCTGTGTGGTTTTACAACGTAAAAATGGTTGAGATATTGACCAAGTGCTCAAAATATTATCCGTTATGTCAGGAAAGACACTGACCTTCTAGAAAGCGTCCAAGGCACTTTTTTCAGGGTTGTGATCTTGAAAAGGCATTCAGCATGGAATTTTCACCAATAAGTTATCTGTCATGTGTCATTCTAATAGGTTTTTAACGAAGTGGTAGAAGGATCCAGTAGGAGCGTGTACGACTTGTATTCATGAAAGGAATCGAGGGTAAGATAGTACTAAACCTCGTACCCACGGGTATAAGCATGACGAATTCGGACCAGGAGAGACAAGCTTGATCTCTTCGCTCTTCGGTGCCAGGTCCCAGATCAGGACAGAGTTACTCGCATAATGTTTCTTGCAGTATACAGCTTGTTGCTTGGAAGCCATGCAAACATGGGGCGCTGTGAAAAGCTTCAAGACAGGTTATGCGGCCCTATATTCTGCTTCGTGGAGATGACGTATCGTTGCCCCTGATTGATGAGTTTAATCAGACTGCGCAGTTTCCAGTGTGACCTCGCTCTAGGCTTCTGTCTACTCCTTGAAGAGCAAAAGATAAAGAAGGGCTTTAGTTCATCTCCTTGCGATCTCACTTGCGGTATTTTACCTCTAAGATGGAGGGGATACCATTTTGTAAATGTGAGTGCGTGCCTGGTCCATACAATGTCTTGTGGTGGTCTGTCAGTGGTCTCTCGCTTCCAAGTAAGTCTGATACAGTTTCACCGACGCCGGAGGGAAGAAAGGTTGAAATCTGCTGGACTCGAGACGAGAATTTTGTATGTGCGATGGATCTGAAAGTGTAAGTGATGCCGAGTAGTTCCTGCGACTGCGCCTCCACGCGCACCTTACGTCTTGAATGAATAAATAATCGCTATGCACGGTTCGTTAGGATTCGTGGCGCGTGTTGGTAAACTTGCATGGCAGTACCGAGAAGCGCTCACATGATCTCTTCCTCGATTTTGATGCTGAAAATGCACGAGCAGCCTTTTTTGCTATTGCTTCACAGTGGTCTAAAATGAGTTTTGTGTCTAAAATGAACTCACGTAACCTATTTGAGCTACCAAGCTCTGAGTAATCAAGAAAACAAGCCTTTCTGGTCCTCTGCTGCCCTAGGAGGAGCACGTTCCACTTTTGAACTGACAAAGGGAAATTCCATCTTGCTGACCAATCCGCTACCGCATTTATGGCAGACTGAAGAGCAAGATGATCCTCCTCCTTTGTAGGTCCATAAGTTTTTATATCGTCCGCAAACGTCTTGCATTTAGCTCCATAACGGTTACCAAGAAAGGCATTCCCGACGTGTATATATAAGGAGTAGTGGGGATAACTCACCTCCCTTGGGACACCGCTGGTAACAGAGAGGGATTTAGAAGATGACCCATTCACGCTAACCTGAAAAGACCTTCCTGTTACAAAATTATTTATCCATTCAGTTATTCTTAGATGAATGCTTATATTGAATAGCTTACACAGAGATCAGCCCGTGAAACGGAACTTTATCAAAATCTTTCATGAAATCAAAGTCTATGACATCTATGCCGGTTTTTTTATTCGAAAGCTTCAGTCCAATCATCTGTGGTCGACAGCATCAACGTTTCAGCAGACTTTTTCCAAAACCATATTAGTCCTCGGGGAGGAGAGAATTCGACTCAAGATAGGTTACAAGACCGGATTTTAATTTTCTCTAAAAAACTCTGGCAAAAACCGAAGTGATACTAATAAGACGATAGTTGGAGGGTGTGGTGTTTTTTTGGTATTGGTGTTACCAAAGCATGCTTCCAACGGATGGCTACTTCACCTGAGGTAGAGCTAGCATTAAGGATACTTATTTATTTATTGACATGAGCAAAATGCACATGTGATTCATCAAAAACAATAACACTGGAAGACCAGAGATAACTAGCGACAAAGTAGAACACTGTGATGGGCAAATTACAAACTCATCATTATTGCTCAAAACTCAAATGGCTTGTTCAAACTGATGATTCATTTAGGAGCCTTGTCACCAACATCTCAAAGAGAGAGACTTTCAACTGGACGGATGCTGTATTGAAAAAACTGTTGAATTTGCTTATTGATCGGAAAAGAAATCTCTGCGGACTTTAGTTCTAAACGTTGGCAGAACCAATTTTGTAGACCCACCTCCAGTGACTGAGTCTCGAAAAGACAGCATCCTGCGGTCAACTTGGATTAGGTTAAAAATAATTTTGTAAAGCGTCACCAGGCCATTAGGTTTACGTCGGAACTCTAGGGTCTGCAACCCAATAGTCCTGTTCCTAGCTGCGTCCCTGGGAAAATTGCTATAGTCGAATCCACACAACCGGATCATTAGCTTTTGAGTGAACTTGTTATGCACATTCTCCAATTTACATCCTTTCTCCTGTGGCGAGAATATTGTGGATGCACATTCAAGAATAGGGCGAACGTACATTTTGTAGGCACAAACAAGAATTTATGGATCTTTGGACTTATTTGCACGGAAAGGATTACACACCTTCGCATTAGCCTTCTTGGCAATTTATATAACATGTTCTTAAAAATTGAGTTTTCTGGAGGTTATAAAACCCAGATCACAGGCCTTGTCCACAACCTGCAATGGAATTTCATTTACCCTGTAGACACAGTCCAGTCTGCAGACCAAGGAATGACTACGTGCTAGTAAAGAACCTTAGTTTTTCACTGGACAGTGAGAGATCCCATTCTGCAGACCAACGGGCTACCGCATTAGTCGCTAACTGCAACACTCACAATCTAAGCCAGATTTAATTGTCTTGTTGATTTTCACATCATGGGCAAAAATTTTGTAACTAACATCTAGACCTGAGAAAACAGAGCAGAGATCCTGAATGCAAATGTTGAAAAGAAGTGGTGACAGAACTTCACCATGAGGAACTCCACTGGTTGTTATGTTTGAGATCGCGAAAGCAATCTATTGGATAAAACATGGTGGCGCTTCATCAGGTTTAGCAGTGTACGATAAAGGCAAAGGACATAATTTCTTATAAATCTCTTCCTTTTAAAGCCATACTGAACTTTCCATGACGCAAAACGAGCTTACCATTTTAAATGAGTCGTTATTGGGATAATGCTTTGAGTAGGATTCTTGGAAAAATTCCGTTAGCATGGAAGCCTTGGCTGCATCAGTTACGCCCAGACGCCGGCTTTATCCTTTAAAGCAGGACTTCTTCCAAGGACCAAATTCATCAACAACTTACAGCAATCTGACGGTGAAAATGCTGTTCTGCCGAAATCCCTGATAGCGTGGCTTATCAGTGAAACATTTCACAATATCGCATGTTGATATGCCGCGCTATCAAGGATTTCGGCAAGATTTTCACCGTTAGATTGCTATAAGTCGTTGATGAGTCTAGCCTCAAGTCGCTTCAACACGGAATTTATTAGTCTGTAAAGAAATGTTTTGGTTGGACTTTCAATAACCTTCCTCCATACATCTTCTTTCGTTTTCGAGAGCGTCCAAAGTTAGCTGTTGCGTCGAGTGCTTCTAACGTAAATTCAACTTCATCGAAAATTCCACTGAATGCTTCTGGTACAACTGTTAGATAGGTAATAGGTGGAAAGGTAGACCTCTCGGGTATGTATTAGGTTGTCCCATAAGTCCCCGCCGTTTTTTTTCAACGATTCACTGCAGATTTCGCCGGCGGTCTCTTGCATAGCGCTGCATAGCTTTCGAAAGAGAATGATTTGGTCTATCAAAACATGTATTGCATTTCTTTTTTCATCATGAACTTTGTCAGTTTTTAGGTCGTTGAAGAGAAAAGTGAAAAAGTGAAAAAGTAGCCATTTGCGCACTTGTTCTCTAAGCTTAGGTTTGTAATTTTTTGCGCAGTTTTTTATAGCACTTGGAAGACAATTTTTTGTACTACAAGAATTTGTGTTGGTCCTATTTTCTCACTTGCTCTTTATTGATTTTTAGTCCATCAAATTGGGAATTCCGACTTTTCCGTCCGAATTTTTACCAAAACTCCGGTTCTGTGGCTGGACTTTTTTGCTTGGTGTCATATGTCGTTCGGAAGAGGATCTCATGCTCAGCAAGAATTTGTGTCGCGTTTATTGGCTCATGCTGATTTCTGTCGAATATCAACAACTGAAGAAGGAGAAGGAGTTGTTGGTGAAGACGATTCTTCTCTTTTTGGCATTTTGTTGATATTCAAAAGAAATCAATAAACGCGACACATGCTCTTATAGAGCAAAACATTCTCTTTCGAACGACATATAACACCAACCCAAAAAGTCCAACCACAGATTGGGGAGCTGTCGGAAAATATAACCATCCTCCCAACTTGATGACCTAAAAATCAATAAAGGACAAATGAACAAATAGCACTAACACATATTCTTGTAGGTCAGAACATTATCTTCCAAATGCTATAAAAAAACTGCGCAAAAAATACAAACCTAGGCGGAGAGAACAAGTGCGCAAATGGCTACTTTTTCACTTTTTCACTTTTTACTTCAACGACCGAAAAATTGACAAAATTCATGATGAAGAAAGAAATGCAATACATGTTCTGATGGAGCAGATCATTCTCTTTCGAAAGCTGTGCAGCGCTATGCAGGAGACCGCAGGCCAAATCTGCAGTGAATCGTTGAAAAAAACGGCGAAGACTTATGGGACAACCTTGTACATAGAGCAGAGCCTTCTCAAATGCGTACTGGCACAGAACGGGAAGGAGCACGAGGCTTTCCACTCATGTTTGATGAAGTCGATCCTCATCTTATGGAGCTCCAGATTTCTTCAATCCGTGACTTCACAGCCCTACGCACAGCTCGTTACATCGAGCGCCCACACTTGCTGATGGGGCCTCCATGATTTGGAAAAACTCGCCGCAAAACCTTCGCTTAACGTCACAACGGGGAAAGGTGTGTATGTCTTTCAAGCGAACAAAAGTGGTAGAAACCATGACTGATTGCGACCATAGTGCAACGTTGGTTTCATTTCATGATTTAAGCAGATATTCATCATTTTCTCAAAGAATTCCTTAGTGCCATTGTGCACGGTTTGGCATCCAAGGCTTTATACACTCCTTTATCCCCACTCCTTTATTTGGCATAGCCAAAGTATGAATCTTTGGTGTCCACAATGTTGAAGTTTCTAATTTTTTTATTCATGTTCCTATCAGGCAGGGTTCAAAATATTTTCACTTGTCCTGAGGTTCTATTTCAGTACGTTGTCTGTCCGAAGAATGATTGCACTACATGTATGTTTTCAAAATTCATAATCTCTAAGTTTATTTTAAGGTCCGGAAAAACAGCAAATTTGCCTTGCTTACGAAGAAATTGCCTCCGCCCAGAATGTAGATATCTGATTGGTATTGCAGATAAGTAATAATGTTGGATATCATTTTTATTAAAAGTAAAACACAAATAGTCGCCAGAACGTTGAAACCATTCCATTGCGTTGCTTCTATTGATCAGGTTTCGCACTACCATCTGATAAACGATATGAATATCCAGTTTGGTTTGCTCATTTCCCCTTTGGTTTGAAAGTGTTTACAGCAAAAAGCGTTCGGACGTCAAAGCCTGCTCTTCGGCCGGAACTCGGGAAACCGCGTGCCCCTTCAATTAAATATATTCTCATGAGCGCGATTTAAGTTCGAAACTGCCGTCCATAAAATTCGGATTTTTGAGTTTAAAACTTCGAAGACGGAGTGGTAAACATATTCCATAAAAGGGCAACGATCTTGATGAGATTTATAGAAAGACATATGCTATTCATCATTTCCTCAGACCTCTTCTTATACCCGTCGTAGCCTTCTCGTATTCGACTAGTCCAGACGAGTTTCAGCGCCGCACTTCAAGAAGCTCAGTAAAGTATGAACCCTATCGCTTCAAGACAGAGAAGCACTGCTGTTGCCTTCACATCTCCGTTCACACGTGGCAGCCAGCTCCCTCACTCCAATGATGGGAATCGAACTCGACGGCCCAAATTTGCACTGCGCTCCATTTTCGCCTCCCTTCGTGCTTCTCCTCTGCACCAATTAAGGACTAGCGGCGGTGTTCTTCTCCCACTTTCATGGTTTTTGCAAGTTTGTTGACCTCCAAGCCGAGCCAAATGCCTGACATTTCGGTTGGATGAGCTCGTACAATTCTCACAAATTGCCGCAGTGGGATTTCGCACTGCTCGTGGTGAGCGTTCTTTAAAATTTGGCTGCTGTTGCTCGGCTGTTTTGAGATATGAGCTTTGGGAAAGCACGTACTTCTTCATAACAGCTATAAAAAGATAAGCAGAACTTCAGAAGTAAATTAGACGTCAGAAGTCGGTTTTTGATACATCCTTTTTGTAAAAGTACAGTAAACTAGGCAATCGCTCCATATGGTTTTACATCTAGAGAGATACTAAAATAAATCGAGTACTAATTCAAATAGCATCACGTTTGAATTGCGGTGCGCTTGGGTTGTTTGACCGCTACTGCTCTTTTCTTGCTACTATTTACCGAAATGTGTTTTCTTGGCTTCTCCGCTACGTGTGTTTCAACTCTGTAAATGCTTTTTGTTTCGGCACATTTTTCAATTCTTGTTAGTGTGGCGATCAACACAATTCCATTAACAAGAAATGTCCTATTAAAGAACATTTTACCTGACGCGTGTCTTGCGCCCAATCAACTAACGCGTCGTCAAACTGCGGTTTGTTTCAGCTTCAAGTGCTTATTGGGCCTAGAGCAAGCTTCTGCCCTGCGCCCAACACAGAAGCGCTATTAAATCTAACAGCGAATTACATCGCTGCCGCTTGAGCAGTCGATCTTTCAGCCAGCACCTCTTCCAGATTGTCACTGATGTAGCTTTTACCAAACTGTTGGTGGGAGGCACAACACTTTTTATACATGGTCCGAAACAGGAAACACAGGCTGGAATTCTACAGTTGCCCCATTTGACGAATATTTCTCCGTTTCAACTTCGATGTTCAGAGGTATTCTCCGCATGCGCATTATCTCAGGGAAGATGATTGACGCTGATAATTCCGTCGAAAAGTTTTTAGGTTTAGTGGTAAGACCAGTGGAAAATTTTCTGAAAATGAGGTTCTGTGGTGAACTTCGAATATCCGAAGAAACCCTACCAATTCTAATAACTTAGAATTCATTTACTGTCACTAGTCATGACGACTAAATTGATCTTCCAGATTATTGCCATAAGCTAGTAGGAAGAGTTTGCTATTCAAAACTCTAGGTACATTTTTTTCAACTCACATTTTTGAACTTTAGAAACCTAGGCAATTTTTTAACAAAAAAGGGAGAATGGAAACAAAAGACTGACGGTTGGAAGCCGTCAGTCTTTTGTTTCCATTCTAAAACATCATTGTAAAAGAGCTGTTTTCTGTAACGATAAGCGGTTGTTTAAAAGTATTAGTTAATGTGAAGACAAAAAGTAGATGGTTCAGAAAGTTTTGGTGACACGAAATTAGATATCAAAGAAAAATCTCTAAAATAAAGCGATGCAGATGATTTCTCACAAGAACATCTTGGGGATTTTTTTCACGTCTCATTCTGTTGGGCGTCTGTAGCACAGTCGGAGAAGATGCGGCTGTCGTGTACCTTTCCTGGTTCGGATTTCTCGCCCAGGCCAACCAAACCTTCCATCCCTTCGGGGTCGGTACCAATCTTCTTTGGGAAGGATAAAGTGCTGACTTCTTCATCGGTTGGCCACCGCAAGTCATTGTATGACCAAATACGCATTCATGTCGCCCGCACAAATCTGTAGAACTAGAATGCGTGGCGAATCCCAAATTGGTTGAATAACGGCGTTCTTTATCCTTTTATGGTTGACTCTGTTAACCTTCATAATACCTCTGTACCACAAGACTGTTAGGTGAAACTTTTATTGACCTGACTTTTCCATGATGGGAGGACATGGAGTTTTCTGTCAACCTTCTCTCTCCATTATAGAATAACTTTAATGCTAAAAGAACGAAGGAGAATTCCGACAGGACGGGGTAGATATATGTATGTATTTCCCGAAAAAAATGGATTTGTGAGCGTTATCGATAGGCACCATACATACATACAATATTCAAAGAACACCATAAGGCTTATCGCTAGTAATGTACATACAATGCTGGCAGCTAAACATTTGGATATCAACGCATATAAGTCCTTGCAATCCCTATCACAAAAAACAACACGGCCTAACAATAAAACTTGGAGTTCACCAGTGGCTTCTGAAAAAAACTGTGCATATGAGTATAGGGTTTTCTCAATTTCAAGGAAGTTATACGCTAGAAGATTGCCTTTTGAAGAAAATTTGGTCCATTGAGGATCTTGGTTTTCGATATGATAATATACATATACACTTTACAGAGCACTATAAAGAGCTGTGCAAAAAGGCTTCTGCCCGGATATACCAAATCCCTAATACCAAAGGCCTTTCTACATGTGAAGAAACAGTGCTGATAAAGTCCTATACTACTTACATATGAAAGACAGATTGTAGAATGTATTAGGTTGTCCCATAACTCCCCGCCGTTTTTATAAAACGACCCATTGCGGATTTCGCCGGTGGTCAGTTGCGTAGCGCTATAAAGTTTTCGAAAGACAATGATTTGCTCTATCAGAGCATGTATTTTTTTCTTTTTCATCCTGAATTTTTTCAATTTTTAGGTCATTAAAGTGAAAAGTGAAAAAGTGGCCATCTGCGCAGTTGTTCTCTCCACTTAGGTTTGGAATTTTCGCGCAGTTTTTTTATAGCATTTGGAAGACAATGTTCTGTACTACAAGAATGTGTGTTAGGGCTATTTGCTCATTTGTCCTTTATTGATTTTTAGGTCATCAAATTGGGACGTCCGAAGGAGGATGGTTATTTTTGCCGACAGCTCCTGCTCTGTGGTGTTATATACTATTCGAAAGAGGATGTCTTGCTCTATAAGAATATGTGTAGCGGTTGCTGGCTCGTGCTAATTTTTGTCGAATATCAGCAAAATTCCAAAACGGGAAAAATCATCTTCACCAACAACTCCTTCTCCTTGTTCAGTTGCTGATATTCGACAGAAATCAGCGTGAGCCAATAAACGCGACACAAATTCTTACTGAGCATGAGATCCTCTTCCGAACGACATATAACACCAAGCAAAAAAGTCCACCAGATCAGGAGTTGTCGGTAAAAATTCGGACGTTCCAATTTGATGACCTAAAAATCAATAAAGGACAAATGAGCAAATAGCACTAACACACATTCTTGTAGTACAGAACATTGTCTTCCAAATGCTATAAAAAAACTGCGCAAAAATTCCAAACCTAAGTGGAGAGAACAACTGCGCAGATGACCACTTTTTCACTTTTCACTTTAATGACCTAAAAATTGAAAAAATTCAGGATGAGAAAAGAAAAGGAATACATGCTCTGATAGAGCAAATAATTTCCTTTCGAAAGCTGTATAGCACTACGCAACTGACCACCGGCGAAATCCGCAATGAATCGTTGAAAAAAACGGCGGGGACTTATGGGTAAGATAACTTTACCCAAAAGACCTGCGTATGATCTTGTAAGCATACCTATTTCAGAGTTCCGCCTAGTATTACCAGGAATTGAGTGTCCATATTACACATACTCAAATGTAGCCGGAAATTTCGGGTGTTTGTACGGTGTTCAAAATAATCTTTGAAAAAAATCTAATAATCTACTGCTTCATTGTGATCTCACAACTGTCTGCATATAGAGTCGAACCTATCAACCGAATGGGGCGACTGCTAGCAAATTGTACGCGAGGAGAATATTCGGAGCGCAATAACTCCATCAAATTCGAATCTTTCCAGCTGCCACTTGAGGATTTTGTAGGGAGCACAAGATTATTGAACTATACTAAGGCACCACAGTGTATGTAGCTCATGAAGAGAATAAGTTACAGCGGTGCAAAAAGACCATTCGATGGAGCTTTTCGAGCTGGATAGAATAGTGTCGTTGCGAGCATCGGAAACAGATATGGACGAGTAATAGCGCAGGAGACTTCAACCGCTAAAAGTCCGCCGCCCTAAAATGGCAGCTGCTGCCGCGGAAGTAGAGGCAGTTGGGGCGCAGTGAGCACGTCGCCGTCAAGCACTTCAACTGTTCTGCTTGCCTACGCACTTTTAGGCCGTTATCTCTCTGCTTCTTCCCGCAGGGCCGACTGAAATCGGAAAAATCATGTCACGCAAGGGTAACCTGCATTTTCGCACAGCTGTAACTTTATCCAGTCATAAGCTACACCGCTCCGTTCTAACACGCTACTAGAGCATTTTGCTGCCTACAAAACCTACAGGCTGCCAGCGGAAAGATTCACAACTGAAAGAGTTATCGCGCTCAGAACACGCCCGCGCGTCCAAATTTGCAGTACTCGTAGAAAATCCGCCATAGTCGGTGGAACTACAAAACTTATTGCATGCTATACGAGTAGAAGACTTTCGTGCATGTATGTAGGCTGTTTTTGTCGAGCTAACCTCGCTCTAATAATTGTCGTGCCCACTCGATTGATTCTGTCGTACCTACATGCATTATTCATCTCTACTGAGATTTGTATGTCATAAGATAGGGTATAAGCTGCTGAACGTAAATATATCTCCTATCTCCTATCTTAAAATGGGATTCCAAAGGCGTTAGCAAAGAGAAGATAGAAATGGAGTGAACATGCTTCCGCCCACTCGATTGGTAGATTCATCTCTATACGCATTGCACACGGCGCACACTAAAGTCTCGCCGGGACAGATTGGAACAATTCCTGAGTAGGACGGCTGGAAATTCCTTATAAAGTTCTCCAAGCGATTCAAAATAGTCTTGAAGCCACTTGATAGATTCGATCCTGTCATCAAGTGCATTTCGCACGCGGCGCGTTCTCCGAGCATGGCTTGCATGTCGGAGCACTGGCAACGTACGCCATGCTTGAAGTACTCCGAAATATGCGTGTCCTGGGAAATAACCTGCTCCAATCGCAAAAGGCGTGCTCTAGTCATTTTGTTGGCCACCCACAACAAAAGTGAGGAAGCTGTAAATATGTTTCTGTAGATCTCGATAAGACGAAAGGGACGGTGCCAACCGTTTCTCAAAAAACCTAAAATTGGAGGAATTGTGAACATCCGGCCGTTTGCGACGGACAACTCGTCCACGGGCGCCTTTGGCAAACTCGCGTCTAAAGCTACATGGTAGTGACGAGTTTTCCGGGGCGGGGTTGGACGAGTTTTCGCACGGTACGCAGGCGATCGCTGCGGGACCCAAGTGCTCCAATCAATCACCAAAAAACAAGCGAATGCTTATCAACCTTCATTTCGCTGTTGGGTACTGTGTTGCATTGAAAGGGAGGCGAATGCTAGGAATGAGCGGTAACTACAATATGAGCATGGAGCTGAAAGGAATAGAAATCCTTTAATTCCCTAAAAATATTTGCAAACGTTTGCACTGTTGGGATGAGCATGCGGCTCTCTTTTCGCCTTCACTATAGAAGTGCCTGTTGCTCATATGTTATATGTTTTGAGGAACTGTGCTATACACCTGTCATACACCTGTCCACATTGTTTATTGATGGTGGAAATTCCGTTTAAGCGGAGTTCTGCAGTAGGTGGTTGAACGATTTTCTTAGTCTACTATAACGAACTATGCCGCTATGGTAGTTGTGGGGAGGTCACCTTATAAAAAGTGTCACTAACACGAACAAAAGGAAATGACGGCACACCTATAATGAAGAAAACAAACAGACAATGCTATAGCTCTGTTCTATGCTCTATATTTGAGCAGGGGAAGGGACTCCAGGAGGTGGCTGGAGTGACGCACCCATGTTAAAATTGCCTACATCCTGGAGTTCCCTCCCTCGCCCAATACGGAAGCAGACAAAGTACGGACCTGTAATCGAAAATAGGAGATAAGACTGCATTTACATTAGCCGTATGTAGCTACTCGCCACTCCTGCACCCCACGGTAGGCTATGGTGACCCCTCCTCTAACTACCATAGCGCCCGAACTATTTTTCAAGCTGAAATCTCGATTGCCTGAGGCTGCCCCACAACTTGGTCCCAAGCTTACAAGAGCAGCTGAAAATTAAATAGCCTATCTAAATAACAGCGGATTTGGTCTTTTGCGCTCCGAAGCAACGTTTGAAACCTTCTGTGGCTAACGCCTTCCTTCTGTGCTGGCATCACCCACAACGTTGTAGCTGCAAGGAGCACTGCAGCAAAATCTTCTTCGAATTCGAATAAAAAATGGTATAATCGTTTATTGATGAAGAAGGTCCTTTTCGTTTGCAGATCCAAAAACAACAAAGGAACATAAAATATATATCTATTTAGGAACGTCTGAAAATGGTTTCAGCAGAAGTGTCCTACCGCTTTTAATCCGCACTTAAAACTATAATCTTTCTCTTGATGGAGCCTAAGGATAATAGGTGCACTTGGTGTTTCCTCGCGAGATGGGAGGTCCTATATGTATGTAAACATTGTATTGTTTTCCCACCCTTGGTCGAGTCACGGAACAGTTCAGCTCGACGAGGTGCTGATTGGCCGCGATTGCGTCGCAGCCGCCAGTCGGTCCTGCGACGATCGCTTGCATACTGTGCAAAAACTCGTCCAACCCGCCCCGGAGAACCCCTCACTACGGTGAAGCTTTAGACGCAAGTCTTCGGCAATGGAGCGCAATTCTGAATTTCGAACATTTTAATGGTTCCATATGAAATAAGTATGCAGAACGATAGAGCTCGAGCTCCTGAGCTCAAGTATGAACTTGATTTTTCAAATGGGTGACTTTTAGGCGAGTTATAACAAAGAGACGCAAAAACCGCAGAATCGCGGTTTCTGCGGCGCCTATTCAAAAGACGCGTGCGATACTGTATACCAAAAAATGTCCGCATATTTCCTCATATCTCTTCCATCAGTTCTTTGAGAACCTATTTAAAAGCCGCTGTCTTACGCAGTTGATCTGTAAAAGTTCTTGTGATTAGCTAACCATTGTGCGTAATTTGTACTACTGTCCTTGTTGTGTTTGTACATCATGCTTTATTTTGGGAACTTTAAGAAGCTGTGCGCAGTCAAGTGTCATTCTCCTGATTTCCATTCCGTTTTCTTGCTAACAAAACGAATTTCTGAATCTAACATTATACAATATGACTTAATCCTAGCTAAGCTGAATTTGATCCATGTACTGCTCATCAGGTATAATTGTACTCGAAATACCTATTCGAATACGCATTCGAATGCTTTTTATTCCAATCCGAATGTATGAATTCGAATATTCAAAAAATCGTGTTTTTCGAATGTATTCGAATTCGAGTTTTCATAAAAACCGCAGTTTTATCTAGGTTTATGTAAATCTATATCTAGATAGATTTATGTAAATTCATTTTTATGCATGTTTACGTGAATTTTCGAGTATTCGAATTGCGGGCATAGGAAACCATTCGAATATTCGACAATTTTGCGAGAGCACAACGAAAAAGGCGTGTGAGGAGGCGCCGAATGTGGTGTGACGTGTGACGACAGCCTCTTGGCAGGAATGTTGTCCAGGTCAGATTAGACTTCTATCTCTCAACGAATTGGTGCCAGAATTGTCTGCCAAGAACAAAACACTTACTTGTCCATTCGCTGACCATCGTAAGTCGTTATAAAGGCTAAATTCGGTGACTACCAATAGGACATTTCCCTTCCTGGGTCGTTCAATCGATTTGAGGCGTTTTGTTTTTCAAGAAAATCCTTATGAAACTTTTGGCCTGAACCACCCCGAAAGTATAATGAGGATTGCTGCTTGACCTGCAATACTGAAAACATCTAGTGCCCTTTATTCGGTTCTGGTTTTTTATATTCCTGCCTGACTTGACACCACGTTCTATTTTTATCGCATGATGTGCCATTTCTGCAATAAAATTTCGCGTAACCAAGATTTCGATTCTGAAATTGTTCTACACAATATCAGACCAGAATAGCTTTCCAAAGCTGGCACTGGCTGTAGTGGATACAATGCTACGCGTGCTCATGGTCAGTAGTCACGAAGCGCAGCTACATACGTCGAAGCAATAATCCGCTTAGCTGTTGTCGCTCTATGCAATGTGTTTCGGAGAATAGGTTTTTGAATGCCACGCATGAAGTAAAAGCTGTAGAAGCCCTTATGAGAACTGTTGCGAATACTTTCATACATGCTGCTTCCTGGAACAGAACGGCGGTGTTACTCTACTCAGCATTGCGGAAACTACGATCCTACCGCAGAATGACGCCCTTTACCTGTGATCATTATTCTGCTGAGATGGTCGTATAGTTTCTGCCCTTTCTGTTCGTATTCTAGAATTTTCTGAATTTTTCTAAATTATGCACTATGCATTCCCTGGGGGGGGGGGGGCGAGCGCTCTACCCCCTCGTCCAACTGGCCCGCCCACCCCCCCTCCACCCCTGGGCTTGCTCGAGAGTCCAATGACTACATTATGAAACATTGGAGACGCAGACATTTGCCACGTCTCTGTTTAAAGGGCGGGGATAGAACGCCGCTCCGCCCATTCTCTTGCTAAACTGGACACCACTCATTACGTTCCAAGGATTTATATTAACATTCAAATTCTACGATAATCTAGAGCATTCATGTGGGGAATGACGCATCTTTATCACAAGGGCAAGATGAAACCGGCCGTCGTCCTGCTGGCGGTGAGCAATGTGTCCATCCATCCGTGTTGCGTGCCGGAGTAGTGCAGTGATCTTCCACGCACGACATTCAAGGGTGACATTCAAGTTCAAAAGTTTAGAATTATCCGAAGAAATCCAGCAAAATCGTAGGTGATCTTGGCGTTCTCTTCATATACTACAGAATCTAGCTGTTTATTGCCTTCGTTCAACTAAATGCCTTGCGCGCCTGCCATTCGTACTATCCACGAGCCGAGCTACAGCGACTCACACCAGCAACATATGAGATGATGATGATAGTATGACAGGCATTCGTATACGGTTTGGCGGTGCAAGCGTTTCTTCACCATTATACAGTAAGATAATGAATCCTCGCTTTGCCTTTCTTCTTCAGCTAGAGCAAATTTTGTGTGACCGTTCCATACCGGGAGAACTTTCATGTGTGAGCGCAAATGGACAGTTTGGTCAGCGATCAGAGAAACGGTTTAGTGTGGAGCAACACTAGAAAGTTACCGGTAAATTTAACCACTACATGGTAAACAAACAACACAAGCCCAGCCGGCATCCGTTCCGGCTCTTTGCCTTCAGTCTGAGCTTGGCATATGCGATCACGACGACATCCGGGATAGGGCAGTTGATCTGGAATTCCTCATGTGAGGTATCTTTGCCTATGCTGGCGAATTACATCTAAGCTTATCTATTCGTGCTAATTTCTTCTTACCTTGTGCGACTATTCCATACGCCTCCTGCTCAGCCATCTTTTTATCATAGCTGTCCTCAAATCATCTCTATGACGACTGTTTAAAGACTCCTTAAGAGTCCCTCTTACAACTAAGTGTGCTTTGATTGTGTACCTCCTACAGAGTCGTTGAGCTCTTTTACTAGTTCGCGGCGTTGCGCACTTGTCACCTTTCCACGCCTATATTATTTAGCGATCCTTCGAGTCTCCATTTCAGCCTCGTATATCGATCGTTTCGACTCTATAGCAGGCTGTTTGACGTTTTGTAGATGCTCCAGTACCGCACCTTGTACGGTTTTTTGCGCTACCCAAACCGACTGAGAGACGGCTTCCCTCGCTTTAGCGATAGTGCGCATACTCTTTTCGAGTTTTCTCTTACCTTCGATAATTATCGAATTTAAAGCTCCGTGAAATGTCTTCTTCAAATCTCTTATATCAGACATCATATCTGTACCTCCAAACCGACGTGGTTCTCCAATTCGTTGCTCTGTGTGTGATCCTCTTCCTCGTTCTTATCACCCAGCAATGTTTCTGTGACTTCTCTGCAAATATTCAAGAGTCACAGTCAGTTCAACACGGTGTGAGACACGGCAGGATATGGCCTTGGCAAGAATGAACACTGCTTAAGGTTCAGCGTTGACTTGTCTCGCGAACTCTATGTGGATCGGTGTCAGAACACTGATCACTTTTTTAGGAAACGCGGGGTTTGGATTTCCACTGGTTAGTATTATACGATCGGCGCATAGATTTTGAATGTAAGCGAGTGAGATTGTTTTCTTTTTCGTGACATCTGCTCGTCACTAAGATTGTCAACCAACAGGAAACTTGGTACACTAGTAGGGGCCAGTCTCCTACCAAAATCAGATGACCAAAATCAGATGTCACTCTTCTCCCGGGTCCCTGGACTCGCCTCTTTAGATCGTTTTTCTTTAAACTTTTTTTGTATTACCACTGGTTTTTTCTAGTAAGTCTAAACTCGATCAGCGCATCTACACAGGATGCACCCTAGGCAGAACTTCTTCACTATAAGACACCAAACAAAACCACGTTCCGATGGAAAAAGGCAAGAGTGCAAGCTGAGAAGCAGAATAGATTGGCCCTACGGTAATTGATTAAGGAGTTGTAAAGCAAGACGCTTATCAACAAGTTTATTACAAGACAAACAAAGGGCGGAACTGGGTGGTTATGTGATAAAGCGATTACTCTTAAAAAATCAGTGTCGGTCCTTAGGGTAACAGTCGAGATGATGGTTCTCTCCCCCTCTCCCTCCGCTCCTCCTTGCTCCAACACAAAGATCCCTACAAAAAGCTGTTGCCCAAGCCCTAATACAAAGAAGCGATCAGCCACAGAGGCTGCGTAGCAATCCCAATGCCAACTGTCCGTTTATCGATGCGGGTAATCAGACAGTTGGCATTGTCTCTTTGACGATTTTGAATTCGGGCCTCCCGGAAATCTCCCGCTCCTATACTGCCCCGTCGTAGACTTGATGAGAAAGACGTAGGAAGACTCTCGACTTATGCTCTCGAATATTTTCGATTATTTGATCGGTTTCGAATAGTGGGAAATCGATCACTGGATTTCGAATATTTGTGTTCGAAAAATGCAAATTTTCTGGCTATTCGAAATCTGAAAAAAAGATCTGAAAATTCGATTTTTGAATATTCGAATTTGAAACCTTCGAAAAACGCGTTTTTTCGAATACTCATGTTCGAATGAAATTCGTTCGAGTACCTATTCGAATGGGTCATTCAAGCATACGTGTAGTAGGAGGAAGTAATAAGGAATGCGAATAGAAGGCATAATTATAGCGGGCCGAGCGCTTCCATAACAATTCTCCACTGACTCTAATCGTAAAGTTCATTTCCGACGTCATCTGAATGAGACAATACATAACACATTTGTGCGAGTGGAAAGGGAACGGAAATTGAGAATGTCACAGTTCTCGCCATTAGACGAAGGTAATATGAAAGCGATTTCTAACGATTTTTTCGTCCCGCTTATTACCTTTACACCATGTTCCGCTTTTTCCGAGAAAAAAATCCGCACATCCCTGCTCAATACGGTAGTATGGTAGAGAATAACTTATAATACGTGCGCGTGACAACTTGCTTTGTGTAGCTGCTCGTGTGAGCTGGAAAACTGGCAATGCTTCACCTCTACAGCGTAAGTGATGTAACCTGGGTTAAGCTGTAAGCGATCGGTACGAACGTTTTTTTTTTACAACTGCTACTATGGTTGGGGCATGAAATAACATTGCTCGTGTAGCACGGTAAAAAACGCTTTGAGACGGATTACTCCGTCACATGCTCATAACTTCTCTAAATCAAGGCTTTACGAAGGACGGTAATGTGAGTATGATTCTTCTTCACGAGATCTACTAAAGGCTTGTTCAAAAGACAATATTCTTGGTAAGTAGTGCAAAAATGATTCGAGCAGCACATCTCCTTGAGCATACATGTTTTCGGTCTCTCGGGAAGGCCTACTTTTTCCATACAGCTGAAATTCTCCAGATTGTTTCTCAAGGAGAACCTTTGCAGAATTCTCTGTGAATGCTCCGGCAGGCTTGCTTTGGCTTGTAGGGTCGGCCCAATCAATCGAGCATACGATTCAGATTGGTTGGTGTCAACTGTTTTTCGGGTGGGGGTGATCTTTCACTGGTAAAAAACTACCCGTGTGTTTAGAAAGTAACTGCAGCTAAACCCTGACTGGAAAGGAGCTCACCATTTCCATTTGAGATTCATTTAAACTCCAAAATTTTTCGCATTAGCGTATTTGAGCGGAACCCCAGGAGGCGAATCGAATGATGCTTACCGCTCCTCGCTAAGCCCTGAATTAGATCACTTATGAGCATGGGAACATTTGCGATCGTAACGTGTTCTTTTTCTTTCCTTTTTTTACCGTGTGACGTGAGCGGTATGGTACTTGACTTTTCATCAAAGTGGGACGTGTACAACACAGCTACAGGGTTCGTCAAAAGTTCTAGGACTCTTCTATTTTAGACTCATTGTATAAGATGATGATCTTCGCTCAACCAAGCTTTTCTGTGGTATCGGCGCTCTAGTGTTACTCTCTCATATACCAGTTTTTCGTGGCTGAATGTTCTTTTGTTCAAGATAACTGATGCAAAAAGTTTGCGCACTGCCATGGCATCAAAATCAACAGTCAAAACTACCTAGAGGACACCCTGAAGTAACATTCTTCCCTGGGCATCTCTGCATTTTAAAAATGGCGACTGGAGATTCTACGCCGCTTACAAGGCTAAAGTGGCACAGAAGTGGTGCGCCGACAATTTTCCAGATTTCATCTCAGCCGAAGAGGGGCCCTCGCTCAGCACGGACCTCAATCCGATGGACTACATAATCTGGTACATATTGAAGAGTAAGGCCTGTGAAACATCCCACATGAACACTGCTTCACTTCAAAGAGCCCTGAAGAAAGCCCGGGAGGAGATTGATGAAGACGCCTGCGTGCCTCCGTGGATGCGCCCCCAAACGATTGAAGGCGTGTATTCGTGCTAAATTAAGCCATTTCGAAATTTGACTGCTTCCATATATGTGCCTAGTCAATAGTAATAAGCGTTATGAATTTCATCTGATTTGCTTTAAAACAGCCATTTTGGCGGTCACTTACATGTGTCCAAGAACTTTTGGCGCAGCCTGTACTCAGTGAATTCACTATGTTCGATGAACGGTGAATGCAAAATTATTCAAGCACCAACCTTCTCCGTGGCGGATGGGTTGGGTTCCACTGGGGATTTTTCATCTACACTCAGGTCTTACACTCATGGGGTCTAACTGCTTTTTCGCAGCTACATGTGAGGTGTAGAAAACTCACTGTTAGGTTACTGCACGTGATTCTCCCGAGGATCTAATGTTTTTAAAGTCAGAAGCTTTTAAAAATTTAACTCAGTCAACAATGAACAAATGATTTTTCCATTAAAGTACATAGATTGATTTCAACTTTTGATGGAACTGTTGTTAGACTGCTCCGTTTTGTTTTGATATTTCTGACCCTCTCACCCTTGTCTACAACGACTCTGTCAAGTGACGGGTTCCTGAACATCCTGGCTCACTTTGGGGTGCTGAATTTTACATAGCCTACCGTTCTTTTTCTAGAAGTTTTTACGCTTGTTAGGCAGTGCATTGCGTTCGAAAAAGGCGAGTAGTTTATCCAGGTGCTGCTCTCAGCGATGTTTCTAGCATTGCCTTTCAATGAAAAGGAAAGAAATCATTCTTAAAAACAATGACACGGCCAAACGTCAGAAAAGAACCACGGGGCTGGAGACTGTGGCCTCTTATTGTATTTCTTAGCTTTGCTTTCTTTCACTTCTATTCCGGTCGATTTCTTTGTTTTTTCCTGATGATTCCTTCGTGAGAAATACATGTGCTTGACTTGCTGTAATTGTTGTTGTTCAATGGAATGCAGTTCAAATGAACAAGAATAACGAGACACGTTCTCAGTTTGATGAACTTTACCAGCTGCGAAGCCCCACAAGTCTTACCCCTTCTTTGATGACACAACCCTTACTGGAGGCGCATCTCGTGACAGTGTCGCACATTAGTAGGCTGGTTGCTGCTTATCGCTTCAGAAGTTTATTGCATTAAGCGTTGTTTTCCGTGCATGAAGCGTGGTAAAGCGAGCCATTAACGCAGAATTCTGAATCTTCTAGCCGTTGTGTCGTTGGCATTTCCTCCGCTCCGTTCCTCCTCGTTGCGAACGTACAGACGTCCGCCCAGTGCTAAGCCGAAGGTCTGTTTTCTCGTATTTTGATGGAATTGAGCGGTTTCCATTCGGTTTCAGTAGTTTGTTGACGATCAGCGACGCTGTCGCTTGTCGTTCAGCGATAACATGTAATCCAACAGCCGAGCAGCTTCACAGCATCGCATAGTAGCCGTTCCGATGAAATTCTCCAGGGGGAAACTTAATTTGAGCTACAGCAGTTAGAGCGGTGACGAATGGACAGCCGCTTCCTCTCCCCGGTGCTGCTACCAGTCTCATGGCGATCGATGGCCTTCAATATGTAGTCTGTTTACCGTGTTTTTCAGATTTTCAATAGTATTCGACGACGTATTCATGCTAATTCAATCGCATTCATGGAGAAGGATGCGAAGCATAGGTATCCTGCGGCTAAGCTTAACTACTTTTGTCGGCTCGGAAGCTGGTTTCCTTAGGTTTCGTGCGTCTACCATCACATACGCATAAATTACGTTATTTATTGGTTGTGTTGGCTGCAGTGGTCACATGCTTTTTAGTGGTAAAATCTTGTGATTTCACCACCCAGCCCGTCGACTGGAACTGAGTGCCTCTGCCCGTCACTTCCGCAGTTTTTTATTCATTTCGTTTATGCCACAAAGGATGAAACACGATAATAGTTGATCTCTCCTTGGGATTCTACTTCCACAGGATGTCGTGGAGGCAATTTGAGTGCGGATTTTGCCTGTTTAACTACTTCCGATGGCCAATCGTGTCGTCAGATCCTACTACGCTTCCATGCGCCCAAAAACTTGAACACAGCATGACATTCAGAAACCTTGCAGTGAAACCTTGCAGAAGCCTGGCAGTAATCAACCATAACACCGCTAGTATTTTAAGTGTTTTAGCGCGAGTGAATTTCAATTGAGCTCGCGTTATTCATGTCATAAGTTCTCAAGGAAAGGTAGCTAATTACTGGAGATTAGTGACTGAACTCCAGATGATGTGCGCGTCGGGATGCAGTTTTCACTCCTTACCAATAGGACATTCGTTGTGAATCCCCATATAAATTTTCCTACAATTTAAACCATAGATTATGGCAGCCCATCGTCACTGCGGATGTTCGTATGCAGCTTGGCATGACCAAAATGTCGCCAACCTTGAAGAGGTTCTACCGAACTTCAATACAAGACTGCACTCAAGACATCTGTTGTTAATCAAGAACGCGCACTTGAGTAACTCAAAAGCTTGAGTTGCAGTAAATTAGATGAAGCTCCTTTCTAAAGGTGGCCTTAGATGATTTATCTGCTTTAATATTTGTGCTAATTAGCACACCAGCTGGGTAGAGTTATCAGCGTACAGAAATGATTGCTTGTCTACGCATACATTTGTGTTACCCAAAGGGAAATTCATTGTTCTGAACTTGACGCCTTCCTGTACACATTGTTATCGAACTATTCACTCCACCACCTTTACTCTGAAATAAAACCAATGTCTACCTTAAGCGCCTGCTTATTGAATTAGCTGTTTTCTGTTTTTATTAAAACGCACTTTAGTGATAAGTGCTTCGAAAATTAATCCTCAATATCAATCATAATTTTTGTCAGATTTTTTCAATAGAAATACGCTTGCTACCACAGCCGCTTGCTACCAAAACCACACGTGGTTTTTGCAAACGTTGCTGCCTTGCATATGCTGCTTCCGAGAGAAGAAAAGGGCGTGGCATGTTGTGGCTTTGGGCATAGCGAAAGTTCGGATACCACTCAGTGTAACATAACTCCGCACGTCCACGCACTTTAACTAGGAGGCGGTCTTTTCAAGGGAGAACAGAACACTGGCTTGTATATCTATCTGCCAGCTAACGCACGTTTCACACCAAGTTTATTCAATTTCTCGCATTCAAATTCCACCCACATTGTTGTGTAAGTTACATAGAACGTGTGACAGACTCTAAACAGAAGTCGAGTAACGAGGGCGGCTCCTATATGTTCATATTCAAGTGTTAGCTCAAGAACTCCGAGAGCCCAGATAAGGTACTGAATTTGGGGCTTCATTCTATCTGGAAATTTCACTAATCGCCGCGTATTCAAAGCGCCTTTTGCTCCTTTTGAAAGTAAGATCCACTCCCGTGATTGTCTTGTACTCACGTATTTCAGCGCCATTTATCCATTTTAAACTGTTTGATTCCGATCTTCTTTGATGTCTGTCCTGAAAACCACTCAACCACTCAAAAGGGCATAAACTAAGCAATCAGACGCTTTCATTCTCGCATTTTAAGTAAGTCTACTTCAAGCAACCGCGTCAATCACAACACATGGCACCGCTACTTCTTTGAAAACTTCACCTTGACCGACGTGCACTTCACCGTCATCCACATTTTTTTTCTGCAGAATAACTTGTACTTTGTACTATGCGTTGAACGATATTGCGATGAAAACGTTTTGATAAAAATTGCTGTCACAAGGTCTGCCTTTGCAGCCTGGTTAATGAATACATCCTGGGAACCATTGTCACTGTCTCCTTCCGAAGGGTAAAAGGTCTTCAGCATGCATCCACCCGACTGACTTGTTCGTCACCTCTATTTCTTCCTTGATCAAACTACGGAAGCTTTTGCGATCCCAATTACTCCTGTCGTTGCTTTGCTCGAATCCTATGACAGGCTGGTAACAGGAGGGTTCTCTGTAATCGCTCTGAGAAACACAGTCCTTTCCTGCTTTCCATATTGCATGGTAGTATAGCGGACAGTCCAAACATCAAATGATGCCTTTGTACGCTACGCAGCGCACTCAGTATCTAAATGTGGTGAGGTCTGGCTCGTTTCCATCTTCAAAGTGTGGTTTGACCTCATCGTGCTATATTTACACACCGTTGATAATCCCTTTTTACAGACGTGGAACGCATCTACAATGCTCACCATAGGGATCGGAAAAACTCGCCGGAAGGCGGTGTCTGCGTTCTTTCTGTTATTTTGCTGTTCTGGACTTCATTCCTTTCAAAAAATCCACTTACCTGACGAGATCAACCCACTGCCGTAAAAACATCTTCCGCTATTCCATTTTGGCCGCTATTCTTTCCAAAGCGCTAGGGGTTTCACATTAGGAAGAGACGTCTCCAGTAATTGCGCCCAAGGAAAGTGCTCGCATTCAGTGTCAGCGTAATTGGCAGTAGTGGAGATTCTGTAGACCGAGAAGTTCACAACAGCACAGGCATTTTATTATTCCATTCTATTAGGTTGGCAATTAATTTAGTGGATTGAAGTAGGATCCCTCGGAACGCGGGACTCCTTCTCATTTATCAGGTCCATCCCACAGCTGTAGAAATCTTCTGTATTCGAGCCCATGAATCCTTGGATGTGCATTTTGACCGGGTCCACATTAATAAATCGTCTTCCAAGCACGAAGTGCTGCAAAGAACTAAAAAGTGGTAGTCACTCGGTGGTAGCGTCTAACTTAAGCATCTTACAGTCTGGGCTGTAAGGTGTTTAAATTAGACGTTCACAGTCAAGGTATTCGACTTTTTGAAGCGTACGATTTGCGACGTGTGATCTGGCGTTATCTTACTGAAAGATAATTCCACTATTGGGTAGCTGCTTGAACCGATTCTGGTGGAATTCAGCCTGCGCGCGGTCAGGCTGAGAAAATTCGATTTTAGTGCCAATGCTGGAACCGTTTTGGTGAGCTCCCAGAACCTCCTTGACACCACCAAATGGGGAAAATGTCGCGAATCGGACGTTTCAAAAAATCGGACGCCTTGGCTGGGACCGTCTGATTCATTCCCCTTACAGCCCAGACTGTGCGCCGAGTGATTACCACCTTACTAGTTCGGTGCAGTTCTTCTTGGTTGGAAGACCATTCATTAATGTGGACTAGGTCAAAATGCACTAGCAAAACACTACATCTGGCCTAATATCTGGCCAAATTAAGGGAGGAGATGAAAATAGAAGGAGGACGGTGTCAGTCACTCCCTAAGCGGGAGGAGACAGGAATTCTACTCCTGCGAAGTATCGTAGAGGAGAGTGAAGTCGTACTTGCTCTGTACAATGAATTGCGACGAGGGAGGGAGGCGTTTGTACTATCAACAGCCGATAGACAAGACAGTGTCCAACCATTCACTAACAGTCTGGTATCAACTCAACTATGAAGGCATGAAAAGCTTGCTTGGTGTGGGCGGGACCCGAACGAAGAGCCGTGATCCTGGGTACCCGCGACAGCCGACAAGTTATCGCACCACACCGTTCATAGCTAGTGTCGCATTTGGCGTCGGTGACACTCTAGGGCGTCGCAGCATCGAAATCGCTGAGGGTGGAAGATTGGAAAGCCGTGCACAGCGCTCGATCCAGATCGTCGAGAAGAGCGCCCAAATCTATTTAACATTTCCTTACTCTAATATTGACCCAGCTACCAAAATTTCTCCATAAAGTCGGTTGAATTCAAGTCTGACTAATCTGAACAGTTCGAAGTAATTTACTTCCAAAATAAACAACAGCTTCGGGGAAAACACGTCATCTCTTATGAGTATCTCTGGCGCGTTTGAAAAAATAGCTGTCAAAAAGAGAATAGCGGACAATGTTTTCACGGCAACGGGTTGGAGATCGTCGAATATATGTGATTTTTGAAAGAATTTAAGACCAGCACGGCTACAGAGAAGAGAACAAAAAGAATGCGGATTCCGCGGCATTTTTTAAGGGTACTGTGTTCTGCGGAGTGTTCCGTACGCAGTCTAGGATCGTTTTCGCTTTGCATTAATCTTATCTCAGGTGTCTGGTACAAAAACATCGAGTTCGGGTTCCATATACGATGGAACACAGAGTTACAGCTCACCACTACAGCCACTTTTCGGCGCCGCTGCTGTTAATGTGCTGCCGTTCGGATTTGATGGCTGAGCCGTATGCATCGAGTTGTCCCAAATATTCGGCGAAGAGTAAGAAATTCGAACTTCAAATTCGTCTCCAGTAAAAGCAGGTGCTTTGTAGTTATAACGAGAAAAGCTTGAAAAAACGAAAACAAAAGATCCACTTGCTAACCGTAAGTTCCGTGAGCATTATCATTGTCAGCAGTCATTCCTATCACGTGTTAGGCACTTTACAGCTTTTGGCAAGCAACCTCTTCGTAAGTTTCGCTAATATTTTGGCGCTATTGCCTTCGTCGGAAAGCAGAAAGTCGAAAGCACGACTTACCATCAACCCAAGCGACACCCCGGCGTTTTTCACAGTTCTCTCGCTCCTTCCGCCCAGATGCGGCACTATGTAGCTCGTTGGCCATGTTGACCTCGCGACCTAGATAGCTGGAGTTGGAGCCACAACTCTACGTAAGATTGTCTACGCAAGATTCAGCTGCAACCCAACGTTTCTGAATACACGATCGAAGTCGGCTAGCATTCGCTTCCCCTAGCTAAGCTCGGAGTTATGAATACCATATCGTCAGCGAAGCGAAGAGTTATAGCGAGGAGCATAGTGTTGCAAAATCACTTTTAGGCGAGTCGAGCCTTTTAATGAAAAGTTTATTAACAATAGAAAAGTTAAACACAAAATTCCAGCAAGGGTGAGGAGGATCGGAGGATGGAGGCGTGGAGTGGAGGGATGGAGCGACGGCGACAGTTCGACGAGACGAGGTGGTGGTGTAGTCGGCAGAGGGATCCGGAGAGGAGCTCCGGCGGAAGTTGCACGTGCGGGAGCAGAGTGAAACGCTATGAAACCTGGCCCAAGGCGTTGTGGGCTCTTTAAAAATTAATATCGCACGCGATCCATAAGACCGCGAGAAGGCCTGATCAATGCACGGTTGACGATCAAAAATCGATGCGAATCTTTCCGTAACAGAGGACAGTGCAGTTGATCTTCTCTTCTATGCTTCACTACCTTGGAGTGCCCACGACATTTTCGAGGGTGGTGCTAAAGAGCCTTGGGAACAGTCTCCCGTTGCCAAACCTTTCTCCACGTTGGCGACGATTTCGTTGTAAAATGGTGAGATCTTGGTCTCGAAGTCCCCGAATGGAAAGAGGAAACGCTGTTTCATCAGGGCCTTGGCGACCGCTCCAGACTCGACAGAGTCGAATGCCTTCTTCAGGTCGATGAACGTAAGGCAAAGCGGCAGCTTGTACTCTCGCGACACTTCGATGAGCTTCGTAATGGTGTGTATGTGGTCGATCGTGCTGAATCCTCTCCGAAATCCTGCTTGTTCGCATGACTGTCCTTCGTCCAGCGTTCTGCTGATCCTATTCAAGATCACTCGAGTGAACAGCTTGTAGACTACGGACAGCAGGCAGATCGGGCGATAGTTGCCAATGTCGTGCACGTCTCCCTTCTTGTACAGCAAGACGGTCTTGGTGGTCTTCCACTGAGATGGAACCTTGCACTCCGGCAGGTAGCATGTGAAGGGCCGCGCAAGGGTGTTGATGAGCACTGGATGGGGTTTTTTTTATTTATTTATTTATTTATTTATTCACTACATGGATAACCATGCAAAAGAAAAACAAGGTAAAACTAAACAAGTTAAAGTAATTCTAAACAGGAAAAGACAGGAAAAAAAAACAGGAAAAAAAAACAGAACAGGCAACAAGAATCAACATAATACAGTTGAAAACTACTAAACTGCATCCTGAAGATATCGGTCAAGAAGTTTTTTATACTTCTTTAAGGAATTTGGTATAATGTGTTTTTTTGATAACCTCAAAAAATCAGAGCCAGCACGGCAAGTGAAAAAATTGAGACCTTACACTGCTTTTTGCTCCAGGAAACTGAATCTTCCACTGACCACCCCTTGTGTTCGATGAAGAAAAGGTATAGAACTCCTGGAGGGGAATACGAGTAAGACCGTGTATCATCTTATATATCGCAATTAAATCATTTCTTCTCCTACGACGTTCGAGGGTATGTAGATTGAAGAATCTGTTTCGTGAAGCCGGTGAGGGGATGGTGTTGTAATCATACCCATGTACTCGTATCCATAGCTTTCTCGTGAAGCTGTTTTGTACAGATTCCAGCCTGGCAATTTCACGCTTATATTTGGGACTAAAAATTGTGGTGCCATATTCTAAAATTGGTCTAACATACGACTTATAGGCAATTAATAGGTGTTGTATTGAATTTGTTCGCAAACATTTGAAGAGGCTGTGCACAATTCGTTCAGCTTTTTTCGATATTGTTTCAATATGTTCCTTGAACGAAAGTTGGGTGTCCAAAATAAAGCCCAAATCACGCAGGGAAGTTGTACTACTAATATGCATCTTGTCAAGGTAGTAAGGATATCTACCTACCTGCTGCCCTAGATAAAGTACTTGTGACTTTTGCGGAGATAGTGGAAGTTCCCATTTTGATGACCAATCCGCAATTGCATTTATTGCTGATTGAAGAGAAAGATGGTCTTCTCGAAGAGCAATATTCTTATAAATTTTTATATCGTCAGCGAACATTTTACATGAAACACCAAGCTGATTAACTAGGGACGGAATTTCAGAGGTATATATAGAAAAGAGGATTGGGGACAAAACACCACCCTGAGGAACACCACTTTTAATAGAATGACGTTCAGAGAATGCGTCATTTACCCTAACTTGAAAAGATCTACCAGATATAAAGTTTTTTATCCATAGAGTAATTCTATGATGGACACCTATATCCGTGAGCTTGACAATTAGTTTATCCAAAGGGACCTTGTCGAAGGCCTTCATAAAATCAAAATAAATTACATCCACATCAATTTTTTGTTCAAGAGATTTCGTCCAATCATTAAGCGTAGATAACATCAGTGTTTCAGTAGATTTACCTGAACGGAAACCATATTGATCATTAGGGATAAGATTATTGGACTCGAGATATAATACAAGCGCTGTCTTGAGTTTTCTTTCAAAGACCCTAGCAAAAACTGATGTGATGCTAATTGGACGAAAGTTTGATACAAGTTGGTGAGGAGGCTTTTTTGGAATAGGTGTAACAAACGCATGTTTCCAACGGCATGGTACTTCACCAGTCATATAACTGGCATTAAATATGTGCTCAAGAGGGTAAGCAATCGCGATGGCAATTTTCCTGATAAAGTAGGACGGTACTTCATCCGGAGTAGTAGCATAACTAGGTGGTAGCTTACAAAGTTCATTATAAATCTCCTCCTTATAGAACCAAACCGAATTATCCATGCTGAAATTATTATTATTAACAGCAAAGGAGTCGATGTTGAAAGGACGTTCTGCAAAGGTCTTTTGAAAATATTTAGCTAGCATGGTAGCCTTTGTTGAGTCAGTTAATGCTACGACGCCGGTTTCGTCCTTCAGTGTGTGGATTCGCTCGCTACGTTTCAGTACAGAATTTATCAGTTTATAGAGAGATGACTTGTTGGGAGTATCGAGAGTTTTTCTCTCAACATACTTGTGGAATTTGTTTAAAAGTCGGTCGAATTTATTATTGATTTTTTGAAAACGGTGAAGGTTTTCAGAACTTGGGCAATGTTGATATGTCAACCATAGTTTTTCTTTCTGTTCAAAAAGTCTGACTAGGTTGGGAGGAAGTTTATTAAAGTTTTTCAGGTGTTCGAGTATGTTCCGGGTGCTGTAGGTTTGAAGATGATGTGGTCGACCTTGTTTTGGTACTGGCCACCGGAAACTCCCAGGTCCATCGTTGGGCGGGGGATTCTGGAGCTGTGAGTTTCCATGAATGGTCTTGGTCGAGATGGACTCATGGCAGTTTTTCCCCTTGCTTCTTTCTATTTCAGACCTTGGGTTCCGATGTAAAGTTTTTCCGGCGAACTTCGTGGCCCGATCTTGGCGTTCGTTGAAGTCTCTGACGATCACCTGATAAGGGTGTGATCTTTCTTATAGAACTTAAAACTCGTGCGAATCGATGTTCATGGTCAAGTGCGTGTAGATGGGGACATCAATGCGGCCTACTCTCCTGCTGTCGCATCTTCCCAGCAACAGTTCTTTTCCGGAGTTCCAGGGGCGAAGGGGGTGATGTCTTTTCGTATCGGTCATTCCGAAAACGACGTACTCGATTTTCCTGGCTTGCACTTCTAGTCCTCTATGAATACTTCCGATGCGAGGAGCTTGCAGACATTGCAAGCACAGATCACCATCTAGTCCTTATCAATTTGGTAGCGTTTTAAGAGCGTGAGATTTTGTCATCCTCTCTGTACTCGTCTTTCCCATCGCAGCAAAAATTTAGGCTCGTTTGGAATCAGTGGACTGAGGCCTTTCAGTGCTGCTGCTTTGGGCTGAAATACCACGCTGCTATCCGGGCTTGGAAGGCTTCGATTCGCCTTAGGATATACGCCCAGTATACGGAGTGCAAGAATTCGGCTGCCGGTCGACGTACAGGATACATTCAACGCAAACGCAAATGCACCCTCGCATGCTGTGCATGAACATGCCGCCCCAAACGCAATGAAGGATTCGACCCGACACAGCAGGAGCAAGGAGTCCATCTCCTGCATCCCACCTGCGTCTCCGGGCAACATACGGTCGCGTTTGGTTCGCGTTTAATTCCCCCATCCACCACCCGGGGACGGACCGCGCGGCCCTGCGACAAGCGGTCCGGATCGCTCTTACCAATAGAGTCTGAAGGCTCTCTAACGAGTGAGATCCGTGGTTTCTAACCGAATTTAAACTTATTGCATTAGGTGCCGCTATCATTATTGTGACGGTGACAAAGCTTATAAAGCAGATGTTAATTTGTGGTTATTCGAAGGGCTGAAGGATCGAGGCGCTCTCAGCTTCACGGCGAGCCACAACAAATATCTCATCGTGACAGCGTTCCCCCCTTTCCTATCCATTACTCTCGTTTAGGTTTCACTAATTCATGTTTATGCGGAAAGTACCAATTGGTTACATACCAATCTTAAAATCTTGGTTTTAATTGGTTTTGCGCGAAGTGAATTCACGCGTGAGTGCAGCTTGGTCCAAGTGGCGCTCGTTGGCTGGCGTGCTCTGCGATAGGAAGATACCGGAGCGCTTTAAGTCAAAGATCTACAGGGCAGTCATCCGGCCAGTAGCGATGTACGGCGCTGAGTGTTGGCCTGCGACCAAGGAAGTTGAAGCGCGCCTCAGCGTCATGGAGACGAAGATGCTGCGCTGGACGGCAGGAATCACGCGCATGGACCGCATCCGAAACGATGCTATTCGGCAGAAGTTCGGTGTCGCGCCGATAACTGACAAGATGCGCGAAGCTCGCTTACGATGGTACGGCCACGTTCTGCGTGGAAAGGAAGATAGCGTCCGCAAGATAGGCCTAAAGTTCGAGGTGGTAGGAAAGCGGCCTAGAGGGCGCCCGAAGCAGCGCTGGGCTGATACGTTACATACGGACTTGAAAGCGGCTGGCGTCCACCCTGATCTAGCGCTGGATCGGGAAAGGTGGCGTCATGACACCAGAATAGCGGACCCCGCTACGAAGCGGGACAGACGCTGAAGAAGAAGAAGAAGAAGAAGAAGAAGAAGAAGAAGAAGAAGAAGAAGAATTCATGTTTATGCGGCTCTTCTCTTTTTCGCCGATCACAAATTTTTTCCATTAAGATTGCTTCACTATGCATGGATTTTGTTTAAGGTGAATGAGTAATTGACTGCAAGTTCTTCAAGAAACTCCTTTCATTTCTCTTGCTTTTAATTGGTGTAAAAGAATTATTTATTTATTTATTTGGCCAACACATAACTGTAACCTATAGCGAAGGAAGAGATGAAAAATGACATTAATTGGCTTGTGGCAAAAACAAGAATTAGAAAAAAAGCAAGAAATAAGGGAAGAAGGGGAGAAACGAAGAGCGGAAAGGATAGGATAGGAGCGATAGAAAGTGTGCTCAACTGGGAACTAAACTATGGATACTGAGTATAAGGATCACGTTTGATTTGATTGTTCTAACTCGAACAGTGAAAGCAGTGAAAAAACGTCCGCCGATGGCCTAGGAAGATGGCTTGGGAGAACACGACCATAGCGCAAGAACGGCAGTAATCGTGCGATGGGGTCGTGATGTTGACAACATATTAGACTGGCACGCACCCCAGGTGGTCAAAATAGGCTTTTGAAGCTTCAACTTCAATTTTTGACTAGTTTCTGCTTGCTTGTCGCAGTAGTTCAAGCATCTATTTAAAATTTCATACTAGGTAACCAAGCCTGCGGTAGCGTAGTCGGACGATTCGTCGCTATCGCGTGTTCTCTGCTCCAAGGTTCTTGGTCCTAATATCTATCAGTCAACCAAGCCTTCGATTTTATCTGATTCTGTAAATTGGTACCAGACGTGTCTGCAAAGGACGAAACACTGATTTGTATTAAGGTGTCGCAGAATTAATCGCCGAAACGGATCGCTTACTTCAAACTGCTATAATTCAGCTTAGATACAACTATATTAATCGACCTAAAATCCGCCATAAATTTTTGCCAACGAGCAGGTAAGGAATCTAATTCTTTAAGATAAAATCTGATGGAATTTAACGAAATCAAGGAGGGCACATTCAACAGGCCAAATTAGTGAATTGTTTCTGACGCAAATGAGAATCAAGAGCTCGGAAAAAGTGATAGTCAGTAGGGGAAGGTCGGTAGAAACGGCGGCCGAGCGTTCTACCCCCTTGTTCCCCTGGCCCGCCTACCCCCAACACCTGGGCTTGCTCGAGAGTCCGGTGGCTGCCTTACGAGATAGTGGAGACGCAGACATTTGCCACAACCCTGTTTAAAGGGCGGGGGTAGAACGCCACTCCGCCGGTAGAAACTGGTGGATAAGGGAGAACTTCGATACCTGATTGGGTCAATTTTCGCCGAGTGGTTTGTGAGGTGTGCGGCCTTGCGTTGTTCCGCAACAGAAGCGGCCACGATCTTTGCAATTTCTCATACATTTAGTATAAATTACAGCGGTAAGACTCTGCTGTGTCTGCCTAACCAGGTTGCAAAAAGCTGTAATGTATGACACTTTTAAAACACCATCACAAGGTAGGCATAACTTTTTTAAGGTGAAGGTCGGGTATACATATACCTCGAAAGGGAGATTAATTTTGCGACAGCCTAATGTATCTGCTCACCACCTCAGGATATTGAGAAGCCGAGAACGCATCGAAACTGCCTCCACGACATCCCATGACAGTATGGTGCGTTTCGAGTTTTTATTTTTTCAAAGCGATTTGTTAACGCTATCTTTTTTCTTTTTATTCTTTTATTTGGATTGCCGTGCTTTCCTAAACGATTTATAGGTTTTATCTGCGACCAGGATTAACTGGCTCTTGCTGGTGCACCACGCACCACAAATGACATCATTTCCCTGCCCTCCCTAAGCTAACCAATCCTTCTATTTCTTTGAGGTTGGTAAAGACGGGTGCATGACTTGCCCGGAAAGGGCGGAAAGCGAACTCTCCCATCACCGGCAGGCACGATTCGTTGCATAGGCGAAGTACGCATTCAAACTCCCTGAATGAGGTTCCGTAGAAGCAGAGCGCCACAAGCTTCCCCACACGCCGCCTCCCAACTTGGATGCGTTGGAAACCAACTTGTACATTCGACTGACGCTGGTTTAGTACTCACTGCAGTAAACATGTAGGACCTCTACTTATTTGGATGATTTCTTTTAATAAGCACAACTTCGGCTTCTACAAACGTCACAGGGTGTATGAGCACTCTGTATTTTTCTGTGCTTCATAGATCCAGGGCGCGTGTGGCGCAGTCGGAGGAGGCGCGACTGTCGCGTGCACCCGATACCAGGCTCCTGGTTCGGATTTCTCGCCCAGGCCAACCAAGCCTTCCATCTCTCCGGGGTCGGTGAATTGGTACTAGACTTGTCTGGGAAGGACAAAGCGCTGACTTGTTCATCGGCTGGCCACCGCAAGTCATTATATGACCAAATACGCATTCATGTCGCCTCCACGACATCCCGTAGAAGTAGAGTAGCTGGCGCATCCCAGAAGGGATTGAGTAACGCCGTCCTTTATCCTTTATCCACAGATCCAGCAAAAGTGATTGAGTAGTTGTGAGTTCTTTCAATTTTCATTTCATTTTTTATTCTATAATAGAAGACGAAGGAAAGTTGAACACCACGCATTAATGACGCGTTCGAAGCATTAATCGCGCTCTTTCTGCAGTAGGAAACATCACACACGTTTGCCTTCTTAGAGGAGAGACTCAGTGCGCTCTTCTTGATTGTCATTCCTTTTCGCATACTTGAACTGGCTTAAGCAATATACTTTGTTTCGCCACAGACGCATTCGTTCCTCCAGATCTAATGGAAAGTTGGATCAATATGAGGCTTCTCTTTTGATGCTGCCTGAAGTTTCTGCCGAAACCGCGACACATGTTTCACCTAGATTCTACGACTTGTTGAAAGTGAAAAGTCGTGAATGGAACACTGGAAATTCAAATTAAACGCGTGTTGTGCAGCAAAAAGAGCTTATTGGAGGGCGTAGTGTCGTGCTGATATCCCGCTTAGAAGTTGAGTGGTAGCTAAAAGACTCTCCGGCACAACACTTCATGATCTTGGCTGTCGCTGAGAGTAAAAAGCGTACCTTGTCTCCTTCCAATAGGCTCCGTTTCAACTGTCCTATTCGCGAACGTTTAGTGTCCATCAGGCAGACGTTTTCCATGCTCCATTGGTAACAAATCGCTCTTTTCCATGTAGCCCCGCAAAGCAGGTTGAGAGGTTTTCCTCGCGTATGAGCCTTTCTCGATAGTTCGCAAAGAGATGTATTCAATCCCTAGTACTCGAGAGTTCATTGAGTGCACTGCGGTCTTGACGACGACATTACAGTCGCGCCCGTTGCCCATCATAGGCCTATGTTATACTTCGGCGACGCGTCGCCGACGCTGCGACACGTCAGCGACGGCCCGTCACCGACGTCGGCCGACACTGACGTCACCAGCGACGTCGCCGACGTCGCCACAGACGCAGCCGACGTCGCCACAGACGCCGCCGACGTCGCCACAGACGCGTGGTCGACGTGCGCGGTCGACGACACCAAATGAGTTTGCAATTAGCAGAACTGTCATGTACTACCACAAAAAAGACCACCCTGGTACGCTCGTAACGGGTATTTATGTCCGCCATGAGCAGGGCTACGCCCCCTGGCATAGCTGCTATAATTTGCCTATAGCAGGCTATCTGACCCACGATACCCTGAAGTCACTGCCCGCGATATGCCGCGGGGTATACGCCATTGGCCAATAGCCTTTTCCGCCGCCCAGTAGCTGCAGTTATGCTGATTAACCTCTCCATTCAGCTTTAATGTTGCTTCATCAGTCCCCAGAATCCGTTTCGGAAAATAGGTCTGCTGCCCACATTTAAATTCTGTAATCACTAAACTCGCATGCTACGTGTCTTTCACGTCGTTGTCAAGTTCTAAACATCAAAAAAGCAGATAAAAACAGACGTGTGCATGGCGCAATCTATACGTTCATACGTCAAAAAATTCCTATTTGCTTAAGATTTTATATGAGCATTTAACTTCTTCAGTACCTTTTTGTGACCAAAGTTATCACCTTTCTAACAGTGCATTCATTTCTTGAGACACCCAGTATTATTAGAATTAGGCAGTATAAAAAAACACTCACTTCCGTCTATCAGGTAGAGATACGTATATTTTTATGCCTTTTTTTCTGTTGAAACTCTGTTATCTGCCTCAATTTCGTTGTTTGTTAAAGAACACACCAAAGTAACTTTTTACATATTTTTCTGCAAGCCTTAAAGAAAACATTTTTCGTTGGAATAGAACTGCTACATATTAAAAACCACAAGAATTCTGTGAAGTCCTCATGTGACTAACTTTAAATGGACATGAAGAGTAAAAAAGGCACCATTTGTGCCCGCAAGATGGGCGTTTTTGCACTTTCGATTTCGTAATTCGAGGTCCGCCGAGGATGTTGACAGTGCCGGGAACGAAGAACCCACCCACAAACAAAATACTCCCTCTGAGCGCATTTTTCCCCAGCCTTGAATGAAGCCGGCGACGGCCCGTCGCCGTGCACAGCGCGGCGACCGACCCACGGACGACGTCGCCACCGACGTCGCCGCCGACGTCGCCGCCGACGTCTGTGGCGACGTCGGTGGCGACGTCGGCGGCGGAAGTATAACACCCCCCTGCGGAGCTCTCGGCGACGTCGTCGGCGACGCTGTGTTGGGCGGGCTGCCACGCAGTGCGTAGCTGCCCGCAAAGCACAGCGTCGCCGACGTCGGCCGACGCGTCGCCGAAGTATAACATTGGCCATAGCTCGAGCAAGTATGTATGGTGCAAAATGCAGGGAGGAGTGCAGCTCTGGATGCCCCTGTATTGGGTTTGCTACAAACGGACATGTTCCTAAAGTCTGCAAACGAATCAGAAGCACAGATGCCAGCAGTTTCGTGCGACTGTAGGGGACTTTCATTAGGAGAACTCTGCAGTACGTCTGCGTGCTTCGCCTTTAAGCAGCTGACACACCATGAACGACGGACCCTGCTACGTTGTGTTCAATCTTCCCAAAGATCTTTCGCAACATCACGCCTATGTAGGAGATCGCTATCAGCAAAACACGTAATGTTGCGCGGAAAACAATCTCGTTGACCTGGTAGTGTTGTAGAATAGACGTTGTAGAGTCTGTGAAGCCGCTGCTTTTCTAGAAACATTCTCGCTTAAGGATTTATGTAAATGTACTTGTGTCACAGTCTACAAGGTCCCAAACATTCTTAACATCTTCAGGTCTTCTTTTTCCTTCTTCGAGTTTCGTTCCGAAATGCGTCCAAGACACGTTGAAGACGAACGGTGGTGAGAAGTGGTTGGACACTTTTAAATCGTAGTTGTAACTAACAAGACGACAGCGCTAGGTTTTATTGAGAGTTCTACCTAGTTGTAAAAGCCCCCTTGACAACTTTCTCACTTTTACCAAGAATTGGGTTGCCACCTATGAAATGCCTGCCTTATGATCTGGAATTCTGCCATACATGCTCCTCCTCCACTGCTTCTTAAATCTCCTAAGAAGAGAGATTAAGATTTAATATAAGATTTAAGAGAAACTAGACCTGTATCCAAAAAAAATGCGGCGCAGTTATTTTGTGAAGTGATGAGTGCTAGGTGAGTCCGTAGAACTGGCGGAGCTATGACTGATCACTCTATAAGGTGATGTAGGAGAACAATTCCATGTAGTTCGATGAGACTGTAAGAGTGAACTGTAAGTTTCACAGCTTGGAGGCCGTGGTTGTCAGAAAGTCTACCGCCGTGTAAGTTCACCCCATTTTCATACTCGAATTACGCCGTTTGGTTGATATACTAGGCGGGATCCAACAACGACTGTCCGCACGCGGAAGAAAGACCTCGTTCGCATCACTGGAATTTAGGACTGAAACTATCAGTGCTTTCTAGCGTACGTTTAAGGACTCACCTAGCACAAGTCTAAGGACGAGCCAGGAAAAACGTGGATACAATACCGCTCGCGCCGCACGGTCAAAAGTGGGCGAAAAAACGCAAAAATAGCGTCGCAAAGCGTCGCATGCTCACAACTCCTTCAGCTCTAGGTTCTTTGAGAAAAGGTCGGCACCATTCGGATCGTCTCTTCGAGGTCTACACAAACTTGTATACAACTTTACCGGAGCACCCATGTTTTCGCCGTGGGTGGTCCGAAATTGACTGGAGCGGGCTTTTGCGATTATAGCAGCTTATTTCCCAGGACATGCGCGCTTTCGGAGTATCTCAAGCATGCCGTACGTTGCCAGTGCTCTGTCATGGGAGGAATGTCCCAAGAGTGCGCCGTGCACAATGCACACAAAATCAAACCTAGTGGGCGAGTGCATGTCCACTCGACTTCTATCTTCTCTTACTGGGAAATGCGAAATCCTCAAGACTATTTCGAACCATTTGGAGAATGTTCTTAGAAATTTCCAATCACCACACACAGGATTAGCTCCAATCTGCCCCAGCGAGCCTTTGGAGTGCGCCATGAACAATGCATACAGAATCGAACCTTTCAATCCAGGGGGGGGGACAGCTTGTAGATTTAGAGTTTGGGGAGTTTTATCAGAAATTTGCAGCAGACCTTGTCAGGAGTTGCTCTAAGGCTATACAGAGAGCCTTTGGAGTGCGCCGTGAACAATGCATACAGAGTCGAACCTTTCAATGGAGGGGCGACCGCTCGCAAGTTGCACGCGCGGGCGTGTTCGGAGCGCAATAGCTCTGTCAGTTTGGAACCTTTCAGGTTGTGTCTTGTAGATTTTGTAGCAGTGAAACGGTCTGTTAGGACACTAAAGTAGAACGGTTTAGCTGAGGAGGGTACAATGTTATAGGGGTGCGAAAATGCAGGTGAGACTTGTGTGAAGCATTTTTTCCGAATTCCGTGGACCACTGCGAGAAGACGCGGCAAGCTAACGGACTCAAAATGGGTCGGCAAACAGAGCGCCTGAGGTACTTTACGGAGACGGGCTCAGAACTTCTCAGCTGCCTAAACTGCCTTAGCTTCAGCTGCCGTTTTAGAGCGGCGAAAGCTAGCGGTTAGAGTTTCTTGCGCTCCTACTCGCCCAGATTTGAGTCTTCGACACTTGCAATGGCACGTTCCGTTCAGCATGAAAAGCGCTATCGAACGGTATCAACTTCGATTGATTTTGGAAACATCAATTTTTGACTGTTTCGCATCGAGGACGACGCCGCGGCGGAAGGACGATGACGTCATCGAAAAATCGATATCTTCGAGTTGGGCCATGCTTGATACCATTGGATAGAGCTTTTCATGCTGAATTGAACGGTATCATTTAGAGTGGGAAAACTGTAATCTGGCGAGAAACAGTGCGGAGAGCGTCTGACGTTGTTGCGCTAAATTGCACGCGCGGGCGTGTTCGGAGCGCAATAGCTCTGTCAGTTTGGAACCGTTTCGGCTGCAACTCGGGAATCTTGCAGGCAGTCAAACGTTCTATTAGCTCTCTGAACTAGAATGGCTTAGCTTAGGAGAAGGCAATGTTACAGCGGTGCGAATATGCAGGTGAGGCTTGCGTCACGCATTTTTTTCCGATTTCGGTGGACCACTGCGAGAAGACGCGGCGAGCTAACAGCTTCAAAATGCGCATACGAGCAGAGCACTTAAGGTGCTTTACGGCGGCGGGCTCAGAACTTCTCAGCTGCGTAAACTGCCTTAGTCCCATCTGCCGTTTTAGGACGGCGGACGTAGCGGCTGAAGCTTCCTGTCCTCTTGCTCGCCCATGTTTGGCTTTCCGACACTCCAAATAACACCGTTTTGTTCAAAACGAAAAGCTCTATCGAATGGTGTCACTCTCGACCAATTTCAAAAAAATCGATTTTTTGACAATATCGAGGACATGAGCGTCTAGGCCGAGCTGCGAAGACGATGACGTCATCAAAAACCGGTATTTTCGAAATTGGCCAAATCCCCTCGTGCAAACTTCGTCCAAAATCATCTAGGAGTTATTTGGGGCGCTGATTACGAATCCGACGTTCGTTTTTGAAAATTCCGCCGACTTCAGCAGGTTACTTCCCGTTTGAGGGTGGTCGAGTCAGGATCACCGATCCCCCTTATCGGTATGATCGGTCTCCTGCCGTAATTGTCCAAATGTACTTCGGCATCGTATTCGGCACCCCGAATAAGTCCCCGACCCTATACGAATTTTGAGCAAAACCGATGATCCTGACCCAGCCACCATCAATTATCCAGAAGAAAACCCAAACCTACCGAAGTCGACGAAATTTTCAAAAACGGACGTGGGATTCGTAATCAGCGCTCCAAATAACCCTAGACGATTTTGAACGAAGTTTGCACGAGGAAATTTGGTCAATTTCGAAAATATCTGTTTTCGATGACGTCATCATTCGCGCAGCTCGGCCTAGGGCGCCCACGTCCTCGACAGGAAACTGTCAAAAAGTCGATATTTCCAAAATCGGTCGAAATTGATAGCATTCGATAGCGCTTTTCAAGCAGAACAGAACGATGCCATTGGGAGTGTCGGAAAACCAAATATGGGCGAGTAAGAGGGCAGGAAACTTCAACCGCTAAGTCCGTCGCCCTAAAACGGCAGATGGGGCTAAGGCAGTTTAGGCAGCTGAGAAGTTCTGCGCCCGTCTCCGTAAAGTACCTCAGGCGCTCTGTTTGCCGACGCATTTTAAGTCCGTTAGCTTGCCGCGTCTTCTCGCAGTGGTCACGGAATTCGGAAAAAATGCTTCACACAAGCCTCACCTGCATTTTCGCACCCCTATAACATTGCCCACTCCTACGCTAAAACATTCTACTTTGGTGTCCTAACAGACCGTTTCACTGCTACAAAATCTACAAGACACAACCTGTAAGGTTCCAAATTGACAGAGCTATTGCGCTCCGAACACGCCAGCGCGCGCAACTTGCGAGCGGTCGCCCCTCGATTGAAAGGTTCGAATCTGTACGCATTATTCACGGCGCACTCCAAAGACTCTCTGGACAGCCTTAGAGCAACTCCTGACTAGGGCGGCTGCAATTTTCTGACAAAACTCCCCAAGCGCTCAGTCTACAAGCTGTCGCCCCTCGATTGAAAGGTTCGATTCTGTGTGCATTGTGCACGGCGCACTCTCGAGCATTCCTGCCATGACTGAGCACTGGCAACGTACGCCATGCTTGAGATACTCCGAAAGCCACGCATATCGTGGGAAACAAGCTGCTCTAATCGCAAAAGCCCGCTCTAGTCAATTTTGGACCTCCCACGGCGAAAATATGGTGCTTCGGTAAAGTTGTGTACATGTTTGTGTAGACCTCGAAGAGACGAACCGAATGGTGCAGACCTTTTTTCAAAGAACCTAAAACTGAAGGAGTTATGAGCATGCGACGCTTTGCGACGCTATGTTGGCGTTTTTTCGCCCACTTTTGACCGTGCGGCGCGAGCGGTATTGTAGCGCCTTCGCGAAGGGCCGACGACACCTTGCGTCTCTATTGCATAGCGAAAGATAGAAACAGAAAAAACGGAGCTGAATGGAATCGCACGACAGCAATTGGCTCGGCAAAAGACTGGAGACCACACATTTCCGTACTGTTAGCACAACTCGAGAAGTCATATACATACATTATTAACTGTCGGGAAGAGGTAGAGATCTTCGCACCGCCATCCATGCGAGTGCGAATGAGGCATTCGAGTTTCGTGCGAGCATATCATATGACAGTTAAGGCAAGTTTAGTTGCAGTTGAACATTAGTTCCGAAGCACCATCACCACAACCACTCTTATCCTTCACAAGTCCCGAAGTGGGATGTAGGGCGCGCTCCAAATCGGTTGATTGAGGAAAAGATAGAATGTTTTTATATACAAAAAGTAATGTTAAAGTACTGAGAGATTTAAATAATGTTCGTATATTATTAACTGATTCTATTTTTATTATTTTGGAGCATTTTCTCGTGTCACTAATTTTCTATCAATGGAAGTGGACGTAAGGAGATGCATTGCTTAATCTTGGTTACGCAGACGTTTGCCAACTTTATTCATAAAAAGGAGTTTCCAGTAGGAACACTCTAATGAAAGCATTTTCCGGTGAGGGATCCTGTTCTACCTAATTATAGCACCGCGCTTTCTTATCCTAGCAGTGCATCGTCTTCGTTGGTCTTTAGCTTACTTCAAGCCCTGTTCATTTGGTTCAAATTCGTTTGAGACCTTACGTCGACTGCTGAACTGCTTAGATCGATTTACATTTAAAAAGTGATGCTGTGAGGCTACTATCGATGGTACCGCTTCATTCATTTCTATCAGACCTGAAGACCAGGGAGAGGCGCTATAATGAGTGTCTCCACGTCCTCTCAATTCTGGGCGCCGATTTTGAGCTTTGTCAAAGACAAAATGATAGAAAAATTGTTTCTGCTGCATATATTTCTATCAAGTGGAGGCTATATTCGACTTTTCTATCAGCCCCACACTCAATTGCTTAAAGAGAGTAGTTTATACAGCCCTTATTCCAGCTTCTGCAACCTGAGTGCCTTCTCCGATAGCCGGACCTTCTCCGACTGCGCTACACGCTCCCTACATCACGATTGCAAAAGTAGCGCAAAAATAGAATAATGCATGAATTGGACGACTTGGGAAGGGAGGTAGCCAGTAAAATGATAAAGGATAAAGGACGGCGTTAGTCAATCCTTTTTGGGATGCGCCACGCATTCTACTTCTACGGGATGTCGTGGAGGCGATTTGAATGCGTATTTGGCCATAAAATGACTTGCGGTGGCCAGCCGATGAACAAGTCAGCGCTCTATCCTTCCCAGACAAGTCTGGTACCAATTCGCCGATCCCGGAGGGATGGAAGGCTAGGTTGGCATGGCGAGAAATTCGAACCAGGAACCTGGTGCCGGGTGCACGCAACAACCGGCGCCTCCTCCCACTGCCCTACACGCGCCCGTAGGTAACCAGTAACAGGTTAAAAGCATAAGACTTAGGGTTATAAACCACAAAAAAGAGACCTCTTTTATTGAAGACGCTCTTCGGGATGCAGCTTCCATACTTATTCGCTGTTCGCCTCGGCTGCGCTTCATACTCCTCTTTGTAGGATATATATATATATATATATATATATATATATATATATTAGGTTGGAAAAAAAGTCTTTTCATTTTTTTCAAAGATTTATTACTTCACAACTACAAAGTCAAATCAATTGAGATAAACTCTATTTTGTTCCACTACACTTCTCCAAAGACTGGGTAATTTTCCAATTCCTCTCGCTTAAAAGACTGCAGTTCTGGAGTCGAATCATTGATGAATCCAATTTTTGAGGTCTTCATCCGTTCCAAAATATTTCTCTCCAATTTCTTGCTTGAGACCGCGGAAGAGATGGTAGTCGCTAGGGGCGAGATCAGGGCTATACGGTGGATGTGGCATTACCTCCCAGCCCATCTCCTTTATTGTTTCTCTTGTGAGTCTTGCAACATGTGGTTTTGCACCGTCATGGAGGATCATCACCTTCGACTTCTCCGGCCTGTTTTCTTAGAGAGTTACGACGACTTTGTGGAGTTGGCCGCAGTATGTGACAGCAGTAAGTGTCTCTCCACTTCTGAGAGTTTGCCGATAAATCACTTCTCTGATATCCCACCAAACACTCAAGAAAATCTTCCTTTCGTGAACATTGGGCTTGAGATCAGACTTAGGGCTCTCTCCCTTTTGCACCCATTGCCTTTTTCTCGGAAGTTGGCACACAGAACCCAGGACTCTTCGCCTGTCACAATCCGCGGAAGAAACGATTTTCTTCCTTATCTGGACAGAAGAGAAGCAGCGATGGAGAGCCGTCGACCTTTCTGAGTGTCTGACAGGGCATGTGGAATCCAAGCTCCAAATTTCCATGAAAGCCAAGATTCTTCAGATGGATTCCTACTATCCTATGAGACATTTCGAGCTTCTCTGCCAGCTGACGTGTCGTCCGCCAACTATCGGTACGAAGAAGATGGTGTAGTTCACTGTCGTCCAATCCAGTTGGCCTTCCTGACCATGCTTTGCCCTCAGTGAATAATCTCCCTTTAAAGACTTTCCGAACCACTCATAACAGGCGCGATGAGTAGTAGATCCCAAGCCATATATATCGTTAATTTGGTCGGCTGCCTGACGTGCTATAGATCCTTTAATGAATTCATGAAGAATGCCGTGCTGAAAACGGCCATGAGGTAGATCTGGCATTGAGTCCGGAAGATTGGATGGATAACGAATTACAAGAACAGTCTTAACCTGTGTCCGCGTGCGAACGGTAGACAAGTGTGATAGGATTACGAAATCAGCTATCAACATTGGCTAGTGCGTTTACAAGGCGAAGGGTAAAAAAAATTTCGAAGTGTGAAGAGACTTTTTTTCCAACCTAATATATATATATATATATATATATACTTTCCAACCTATATATATATATATATATATATATATAAGCGGCACATTCTAGACATACAGTCTTGTCCCCGTCAGCTAGTAGTGCGGTTTATCCTACTGGCTGCTGCCCTATAGCACTCCATGCAGATGGAATTGATGAGGACTGAGATTGGCCGCCAGTTCTTCGACTGTTGCTAGATATGCCGCATGCGAAAGCGCTCATTTTTCTGCATCGGTCACGGAGAACACAGCAGCAGCCGCGAAATCACTGGCAATTCGATTGCAGGCAAACGACCCTCTGGATTTGTGTGCGCCGCGTGCCACTGCCATTACCATACCGCTACAGACTACTGAATATTAATAGACTGCACCAAAAACACCTTGTCATTCACAGAACGCGTTCCCCGCTCTGCCGCGCAAGTGGTAAACAACTGGGAGCTACCGAAGTTGTTTTTAACTGAGGGAAAACGTACCTTGACGAGTGCCGATGGTCTCTCCAGTTGTCCTTGATGTCACAGCTTCGATCAAATTTTCCTTCGGAGTACTCTCGCTCATTTCGTTGGTTTACCTTATCTCTCGATTAGTTTGAAGTGGCTACACTTCTAGATTAATTGAGCTTTTCTTTTGCATATTTCTTCTATTAAGGGATTCATTCTTCATTTAATACTGCAAGAAAATTGAGCACGCCTTCAAATTACTTTGCAAATTTCGCATAGCCTTTAGAGGTTGCAGCTGTTGTTTGTTAGTTCATTTCGAAAAGACACCACTCCGTAGCAGCTGTTGCAATAATTTCAAAACAGCAAGCTCCTATGTTGGTGTCAGACGATTGAGGACTATTAAAGCTTGTTCTAGCTCAGGTAGACGACTCGGTTCTGATTTTAGTGTTTGTTCTTGTGGGCCCGAAATATCTACATATGTATGCACAATATGTATGCACAAATGTGACCGTGATAACAGCTAGTGCTATGTAGTGAATGTATATAGTGAGCTATGGAGGTGTAGTGTTCTTGACCAGAATGAAGTGATGTACGGATTCAATTCAAAGCAGTTCAGAGCAGTTCAATATGGCTTCCTCTCCCTGCGCACTTCCTGCGCATCGTCTCGTCTATTAACAGCCGCGACCCTTCTTCTCTTGTTCTTGTTAACGGGCTATAGCTTTTTTTAGTCTTTTTTTAGTTCTTTCTGCAGTTGTTTCTAGGTGTTTTGTTTAGATGTCTTTAGATGCTTTTAGCTGCAATAGTTCATTGTTATTGTCTTGTGTTCTTTTTTCTGGCATCCCTTTACAGTTGGTTTCAATGCTGACCTAAATGTCTAATTCACTGTGTTTCTTGACAATCTCTACATCATTATTTTTTTTTCTCTTGCTCCCCACTCTGTCACGCATTTATAGTGCCTCAGAGATGTATGGATGCTTTCTTAGATGGGTGCTGCCACTAAAGGACTATCACCACAAAAGATTTTCATAAGAATTTCATAGGCTTCAAAAAATCACACCACAAAAGATTTTCATCAAAATTTCATAGGCTTCAAAAAAAGTTACTAAGTAATTATTATATTAAAATACAATATAAATGATAGCCTTTGAAATCTCAATCTACTCAAACTTTCCCATTGATTCGTCTCGCCTACACGCCTCCTCCTCTCCCAGCCATCGCCTGGGGTACGTACTAGTTCAATGAGGTCCTTGAAATACAGGGCCCGCCCCGGTATGGCTCGGCCAGTTGCGTGCTGGGAGGGTCGTAGTTCTAGCGTTTCCGGCGACAGTTCAGAGAGTTCAGCAATTCAGTGAATCCAGAAATTAACTTTTTGTGTCAAATTATATATTGTCTGCCTTTTTAATGACTACCTCTTATTTTTTTCTTTCTCTTCCTCAGTGACTTTACTTGACTTTACTTTCGTCCTACAGTGGCCCCTCTTATCTGAGAAAGCTCCTTGCCATCCATTTTTTTTGTTGCTTTCTTAGTGGTTATTAAATACTTTGTGTATGGGTTACATAGCCAATCTTATGCGTGTTCTGTTTTTTACCCGGTTACAGAGTATGGTTATTGGCAATAAACGAATATCGAATATCGAATTTCGTCGCCAAACGGCTTTGTTCGCCTCACCATGTTGTTTCAGAAAAACTTATACAGCAATGTCTTCTGGAGCTGTTTAAAAATGCCGTTGTCGCGGAATACACACTCTCTGCCAAACACGTAAGGCGGTCGCTCAATATAGAACTAAATGAGTAGATGAACTCAGAATAGCAGAATACAGTGGATTTACAACCATGATCTCACCCAGGTTCAACTTTCCATAAATCTTGGCATGACGTTGTCCAGTTCTGGATAAGTTATCGACTAAAATTGTTAACATCTTTATTCGGCTGACGTTTCGGCATTGTCTTCTTCGGAGCCTGGAAGAGTCGGGAATATTCACAACGCCATTCGCCCAAACATCATTTCGTCCTACAGAGTAATCTTCCTAGAGAAAATAAAGACGGGATCAGAGATGGGAGTTGCAGACGACGACTGACCTGACGGGTGATTGCCCTCAAGGACCACCGCTCACCCGTAGCTGGAAGCAACGAGGGTGAATGAGATTCAGCCTGGGACCACCCGACTTAAATACACCAGCAGCTCAGATCAAGAAGATCGAAACCTGCAGAGATCTAAGAAGGACGTTAGCTCTTGGGTTATCGTTAGACGCTCTTCCTTCCAGTTGACCTCAGGATTCCTAGCTGTGATCCAGAGCGCCTCGAGTGTACTGCGTGGTGAGATGCCACTTTCTCGGGCCGAGATGAATGTGGACAGCTGCAGCATCACGCCTGCATGGCAGCGGACTCTGTATTCCTCTCAAGGAGTCAGGAAGTCGCCTTTTCTAAGGCCATCCAAATGCTCCTTAACCCTCATACCCGTTTCCCCTATGTATTCCTCCACACATTCATTGCATGACATGAGGTAAACCACAGCAGATGTCATACAATCCCCCTCTTTCCCAATAGCGCAAAGTACGGATGGAGTTAAGCAGGTCCTGTCGTAGATGCGGTTCCGAAGAAGCTGTCCCTTCAAGGACCTAGGAGGGACATCAATGACCCTCACCATGTCTTGAAGACCAGCCGTGTCCAGACACTTTCGTATCTCAGCACTCACATCGTCCGATATGAAAGGCACACAAAAGGGTACCTTTCCGAGCTCCTCCTCGCGACCATACAGACATACAACGAATTTCCATACAATGAATTGCTGTGGTGAGCCGATGAACAACTCAGCGCTGTATCCTTCCCAGACAAGTCTGGTACCAATTCACCGACCCCGGACAGATGGAAGGATTAGTCGCCCAGGGCGGAAAGTTCAAACCAGGAACCTGGTATCAGGTGCGCGCGACAGCCGGCACATCCTAGGACTGTGCCAAACACGCCCAAATACGAGTAATATCAGAACAAGTGTCCGATTTGACGTGAAAGTGGTACATTTTGTTTGTGTTTAAAACTGCGTGTTTTTGTATAAGGAAAACAGAAACTCCTACTAATTCGTGGTGTGTAAGACTCACGATCAGTCAAACGTGAAGCACTCAAGTCGGCAGAGACGGCGGAAACCTTTGATCCCATCTAATCTTGTTAATAGTACATAGAATGGAAAAGGTGGGCAACAGAGTTTGCGCCCGATTCGCAATAGCACGCACTTATAGAATGGGGCCACGAACGAAGGAAGCCTATACGGTGGGATGTTAATTTAAGGAACTGCGCTGCAGATACGTTTACAAGCAGGTAACCGCTGAGACATCGATGTTGAGCAAATTTTCATTCGAGAGGGAGAAGCTTGAAAGCAACGCAATTAGCTCGATTTCTAATGAGTCGTCGGTGAAATCCATTAGAAAAGCAGTGTTCATGTTACGTCGCGCAATTGAATAGGAAGAAATAGTAAAAGCAGGAAATTGAAATTTTTGTCAACATCTCGCTCACTGCTGAGCAAAGTCAGTATTGTGCTGAGCAAGAATATGGACATTGTGACTTGCGCCTTGAAGCTTCGATGCGGCCACTGAGTTGTTAGGATCAACCCAAGTTGTAGTGTGTCCAGGTTATGGGCCTTGTAGATGTGTAGCATGTAATTTGGTCTATCGCTAGCTGAGCAGTCTCTGTGCTCCTTTTTTGTTATGTCCGTTACAATTCAGGATAGCAGGTGAGATCTGTGTAAACCTCATTCAGTCGGACCACCCTGACTGACGTTTTGTTTCGCGAAATGCCTATTTTTGCAACAAACAACATGGGTCTGATGTCTATCTTTTAATTGAATGGCAGTGTTAGTGGGAAAACATTTAGCAGCACACACCTCTTTATAATTCGTAACGCTGTCCTTTCCTCGAAGATGACATGCACGGAATGAAGAAATCTCCCCACGGCATTTGTCAGGTGTGAGAACGCACTGGGTCTGAATTGATTTTGTTGTTGCAAATCACACTTTCTTCTTCAAGATTCAGGAGCGCTTGTCATCTTATTGTCTCCTTATTAGACCAGCAAGGCGTGCTCAATTCCAATTGGGGAAGAGCAGAGGATAACTAGCGTTCGTGCTTCTCCAGTTCTTCCAGTGCTTTTCGTGATTTCGCTTCTGAGTTCACGTGTTATCGTGTTCGTGTGCAATGCATACGCTAACTAACCGCTTGTAGCTTCAGATGACCGTCGGGTTGTCTCCGTCCACGGCCGAGGAGGCGCCACCAGCCGAGCTTGACCCTCCTAAGAGAGACTGGAATAAGCGTTTCAGCGTTCCTCGGCAAGCATCCGAACGCAGGGTGACCATTCGACCGTACGAGAGCTTCAGGTAACTGCCGCAAAACGCCATTTTCATCTTCATTTGTTCGAGATCGTCCTCCAAAGGCATCTCTGCTCAATTTAGCTCCTGTCCAGCATATGATGATGTTTCAAGACGTGTAGAGCAGTCACAGGGTGCACCCGGCCCAATTACATGCGGTTAAGCAAAGCCTTGGAATGCTTGGGCGTAGACTATATGTAGTTGTGCTCGAATGACCTATTTGAATAGGTATTCGAATGATTTTCATTCGAATTTGAGTATTCGAATTTTCGAATATATTCGCAATTCGAATGCTTGAAAATCGCGGGTATTCGAAACCATTTGAAACGGAGCAGAAAGGCACCAATATTCGAATATTCGAAAAGTCTTATTCGAAAGCTAAGCTGCTAAGCTCGGATTGGTGTACCCGTATATCTATGTTGAAATGATGTGGAAGCATTGTTGCACAATCAGGGTCTACGAAACGACTATACAGAATTCTTATAAGGAGACGCCTAAATGAACAAGCAGTCTGATATCGAGACCGGGGAGATGTGGCGCTGCTTACGGTACAGCTTAACTAACGCACCTATGTAAAGACGGGACACATCCTGGTGCTCCTTCCCCTGCCATCCGGCTAAGAATTTAGTTTAAACACAGACATGATGATCTACCTCAGACAGCAAGTAACAAACAGGGATGTGCGGAAATTTTTCTGGAAAAAGCGGAAGATGAAAGGCGGAACGGAAACGCTCAAAATGGCCGGAAACCGGAATACGAAACGCGGAAATGGAAATTACCCATATTCGCCATTTTTCCAAAAGTGCATCTGAAACTGCGTCAAAAGCGGCTTCGATGGCACTTTTTCTTGCTCAGAATTTTGCGAGCAGCAGAATCTTTCACAGATTAATGCTCATGCTCATCATAACATAATAAAGGATGAATTCATAGTATTGTCATGATAACCTATCAAAGCATGAATTCATAATATTGCCATGATAACCTTTTAGCTATGGCTAGAGCAATAAACAAAACCAAATTCAGGGTCTTGTTTTACTATCTCTCACTATTTCAGCATGCAGTCTCTCCGCTGCTTCCATATCTAGTTCCCGCGACGGGTTCTCGCTGACTTTTGTCGCTGCAATTTTTTGAACAGTAGACTTAACCGACATAACCACTTTATGTTACTTACAGACCAGCATTTAAAAACTCACTCGGGTGAAGTCTAAAACTGGGGCAGTCACCTAGATCATGTCCGACCAGAAAAGACATTCCTCTCAACATCTTTAGAAACCTGTGGCATCATGGACGGTCTGATGACACCACAGATGACACCACATGCATAATCAACATTACCAGTTACATTGTAATCACCAAAACTAGTACTCAGAATTTTTTCTGGGATCTAAGATGATAACTGGATGACTAATTAGTCATGGTATGTCCACACTTCCGTAGGAATATTCAGCCTGTGACGGCCTAGGAGCTCACTGATATGTAACTAATGGATCAAGAATTTTATGATCATTCAAATGTTGGATACATTTTTTTAGCATACAATGCATACATAGCCTTTGCAGGCACATTAATTTCGCCCTGCACTCAGCCCATCCCATTTTTGAGTACCTTTTTTTGGTAGTCTAACTAATTTTAAGAATGTTAGTACTATAGTTGTTAAACAGTATTTCTCTCCCAATTATATCAAGGAGAACTCTTTTTACTTGATAAGCTGATTGTGTTCAACAGGAAACTAGTGTTGAACTAGTGTGCTCACTTCCGTTTCCGCCTTCCGTTCAGAAAACAGACGGAAGACGGAACGGAACGGAAGAGCTCAAAGTAGCCGGAAACCAGAATTTGGAACACGGAAACGGAAATTTCGCACATCACTGGTTACAAAGCATTGATCTATCACATGCTACGGCGTCTTACTATGTAATCCTTTCTCATTTAGTATGTAACCCGTGCTCCAAACCGTCTAATCTCCAGGGTAACAACTGTGGAAAATCAATTGATATACTGGTCGTCTCACCGATACTACTTATACTGTGGCAAACCAATTCAACTGACTCCTGAAGTAGTCAATCTCCGTTGCCCCCTCTCTGACATACATACTCATGTTCATACTCAAGCGCTGTCGCTGTCGCTCCCGTCGCATTCGTCGCCTGCTTCGCACCGGCGACGGGAGCGACTGGGAGGACGAATGAAATGTGGGATACGTAATTAACCCATTGTGCACTAGGGTTCGAATTGAACGATTCCTACATTCTTCAGATCAAGGTAAGGCATGCTATTGTACTTCTTTTGAGTGCCAGATCGATGATGTGGGTAATATGCCATTAGCTAGTGTCTGTGTTGGCTGATTGACTGACTGACAAGAAATAGGCGTTATTGTGTAATTGCGTTCACCACACTACGCCCGCTTACTCGCTTGCAATCAACTTTTGAAACTACTGTAGCTGGAAACGATCGGCGCAAATAGGTTTGGAGGGGGGAGGTCACCTTACAAAAAGTGTAGCTAACACGAAAATAAGGAGAAGACAAACTGACAGTAAAGAAGAGGAACAAACAATGCTATAGCACTGAATTGAGCAGGGGAAGGGACTTCGAGGTGTGGGCCCACTAGGGCACCCGGTTAAAATTGCCTTCATCCTGGAGTTCCCTATTTTGCCCAATTCGAAAACAAAAAAGACGAGAATCCGTAATCGAAACGAGGATGACTACATTTACATTCGCTGTATGTAGCTATTCCCCACGCCTGCACGCCACGGCATACTTTGATGACTCCCTCCCTCAACCTATTATCGCCAAACGATCTAGAGAAGTACTTTCCAAGTTCTCTTTTCTTTTCCAGGATCTGGAAAAATAGGGTTACGACGAAAACTCTACTGAGGAATCTTTAAGAATAAGTATTTGCTCAACCTCTTAGCGAGAATATGCTATTGCTTTTCTCAAATGAGTCTCGCAGAAATTTATCGTGCCCGTAGAAATAGGAGTTTTGGCTGGTCTGGGTATTAACCAAGCTTAATATCGAAAGCATAAGGGAGCACTTAAGAACCTCGCCGATTGGAACCAGAGAATTCAAAACAACCTCACAATGCGCTAATAGTTTTATTATGTGCCCTTGACATTAACGAATCTTGGCTCACTTTATATGTGCTAGCACACAGCACATTTCGCGTCTGGTTTCGCAGGACTGCCACGTTTCCCCACGTGGTCGCAATGATCGCTTAGTCTCAAACTCTCATCAGAACAATTTGTCTAGGAACAAGAAACTTGCATAGTTCAAAGTCATGGCATGTTAGTGAGGTTCTACATCGAACCTGGCGATGAGTGAACGTAAAATCCGGCGAATCTCTCTTCGTTCACAGACGGTTGACGGCACCATCCACAAAATACACAGTGCTGGACCAACGCCATGGAACCTCCACCAAATCAGTACATTTTTTCGTACGCTTAGAAGCCAATTTAGGCTGAACACTGAACGTGTAATAATCGTTCAACCATAAACGTAACGATCCGATACCCCAAGTTGCAGCATAAATGGGAAGGAACGCCACTTGTCCTTCAAGTATCACTAGCAATCCTTCCAAAAGCTTGCTTTATGGATGATATCTTTAGCAAGTAGTGAACCACCAAATACCAAAATTGACCCTTTCTGAGTGACCAGAGGTTTGTTGTTTGCAATAAAGGGATTAGATCTCATGGATCAAATAGATTGCAAACCTTTTGTTTGTCATGACCAGCACGAGGAAGAATAGTTGGAGAAATAATTTTAAAAAATGAGAAAAATCCTCGTTTTTAAGGCAGTCAAGGAATTCAGAGGTTGATCTAGGCTTCCCACATGTCGAGGATCAAATAATATGGACTAAAACCTAACTCTACTTTCTCGGTTTTGTGATTACGAATATGATTTCTGAGGATGCCGATGAATTCATATATGCTGCTACTAAATTATGGAAAGGTCGGTTGCGTTTCTCCATTCGAATTCGATCATTCGAATTTCGAATTCGAACATTCAAAAAATCGCGTTTTTCGAATGTATTCGAAATTCGGATACTCGAAAATTGCGGGTATTCGAAATCATTCGAATATTCGAAAATTTCGCGAGAGCACAACTATAGTGTAAAGCACCCACTTGCCATCCGCTGACCAGCGCAGTTTGCTCTAGAGGCCTACATTGGCCTGCTGTTCGTCTTTCTGATGTGAACCACACTCTTGACTTTTCAGAGAATGTCAGAAAGAGGTCAGTGCCGACATTTACTCTGATTTTTTTTTAGCTTTTCACATCATTGGGTGTAAGTGTGGGAAACGTAGCAGGCTTTCCACCTCCCTTTCAAGTACAGGTTAAAGGTCGGTCCTAGTCATTTTTTACGGAATGCGCTGCACCCCTACGGATTATCGCGGAACCAACTTGTATGCATATTTGGATAGTGAAAGAGATTGCGGTTGCCAAGGTTTTATAATATCCTTCGTAGACGAATTTGCTACCGATTTACCTACCCTGGGGGTTCGACACGTGGAAGGCCTGGTTGAATCTGGACGGAATCGAACAGGAATGTGGAATTGAGGTGCATACGACAATCGCTTCCTGTTAGTTCAGGCTAGAAATCGCCCATTTGCTGAAGTGATTTGTGTGAATTCGCTTGTTTAAGGGATCACAAAGAGGTGGAGAGGCCGCACATCACCTACGGTTTTGCTGCACTTAGCACAGAAGGAAAGGTCGACAACGAGGAAGCTGAGCAGTCAGGTATTAATATTATTGTTGTTACTACAATTATTTTCCGTTGTTGTCACCACCCCTACATTTGCTTCCTAAAATAAATGCATAGCTATTATTCTGTAAATTCCATGTAGCTGCTTATGTGAAAAAAAACTGATTCATAATAGTTAAAGAAGCGGATTCTCCATTAATCCATGATTACTTAAACAAGAGTCATCTTTGGCTTAAATAACGCACTTTTTCTGTACATACTGCATCTTCCATTGACCTGTATCCAGTGGAGTATTGAAAGGTGCAATTGAATTAAATGATCACGTATCGACTTCAGCACTGCTTTAGCCAACACTATGAATAAGAAGCGAAGTTTCTTTCGAGTGGAACTGAAAACATGAGCCGCAGCGGCACCAATAAGGTTGATCGGTGCAGCGAGTAATGTAGCGGAGTGCTTGACTCCAGAAAAAAAACTCCAGAAGACTCCAGAAGATGGACCATTTTCATGCCGGAGCAAGTTCGATCTGTTTTCAAAGCGCTTTCACCCCAGATTGGTCACTGCCTTCAGCCAGCAGTTCGCGATTCTCCTTTGACAGCAACAATTCTGTTTTCGCGGAACTTCGCATTAGTTGGCGGTCAAACAGAGACAATTGTAGAAAAGAGTCATATCCCCACTTCGTAGTTTCAAATAAGCAACATTTGCACAACCAATTAAAAGAATTTCGGAATGAGCTGGACAAATACATGATGCCACGTCCTCCTTTAGTTGTCCACACTCAAAATGTGCTGCCACCACTTTCAAATAAGCTTCAAACCATTAACAAACTATTATTTATAATAATAAATACTAGTAAAAATTTTATAAAGCTTAAAATGCAGTATTCATCTTTTTATGGGGCAGGTGAATTCACCTGTATCACCTGTCGTCCCGTTGATCATCGACTTGCTCGAGCGGGCGCCAGCAGCGTCTCCATTCGCCCCTGTCGCGTGCCAGAGTGCTCCAATGGGTCCTGCTCGCTCGAGAACCACGAAGAGCGTCATAACGGTCGTTCACGGCTTTCACGAAGAAGTCCGACCAACGCGTTGGTGGGCGTTCTGATGTTCTCTTGACATCCCGCGGAGTCCAGTCGGTGACGGCTCTCGTCCAGCGGGTGTCTGCGAAGCGCATTACGTGGCCGGCCCACCTAATTTTCGATAACTTGGCCCACGCGACAGCGTCTCTGATCTTCGAACGTCGGCGAAGCTCGGAACTCCGGAAGCCTTCTCTCACTTGCGTGATTGGTGTCACTCCAAGCATCGTTCTCTCGATTCCACGCTACGCGACGCTGATCGCGTGTTCATCCTACCTTCGTATAGCCCAGATCTCTGAGACGTATGTTAGGGTAGGAAGAACGGTGGAGTCGAATAGATGGGCACGGAGTAGGACGTTCTTCGTCTTCTTCGCGACTTCTTCAACGCTCTTAAAAGCTCCCAAAGCCGCTCGTTTCCTCCTGCTCAGCTCTAGCGCTAGGTCGTTGCCCATATTGACTTCGCTACCCAGATACACGTAGCTGGAGCATTCGGAGATGTTATTCCGTTGAGCGAGAATCGGGTATCAGAAACGTGTCCGTTCCCCATGAACACCGTCTTTGTAAGATTCATCTGTGAGAATCAACGTTTGTAAGATTCAACGTTCCTACATACACGATCGAAGTCGGCCACCGCTCGCTCCGCCTGACTGATGCTCGGTGTTATAAGCACGATGTCGTCAGTGAAGCGCAGATGGTGCAGCTGCCGGCCGTTGACCTTCACTCCCATGTCTTTCCATTCTAGTTCGCGCATGACGTTTTCGAGGGTGGCGCTGAAGAGCTTCGGGGATATGGTATCCCCTTGCCGAACCCCTCTCTCCATGTCGATGACGACGTCGTTGTAGAATGGTGAGATCTTTATCGAAAATCCATTGGAAACTCTTGAAGGACTCGGATATACTGAGTAGAATCGCCCTGAGTGATAAGGCTTCGACGACTGCTTCAGTTTCGACGGAGTCGAATGTCTTCTTCAGGCCGATGAACGTAAAGCACAGCGGCAGCATGTACTCTCGCGACACTTCGATGAGCTTCGTATTGGTATGTGTGTGGTCGATCGTGCTGAATCCTCTCTGAACAACAGATTTTCCTAATACAAAAGCTTGTTTTGACATGCTACGAGAGTGTCTGGTTTGGTTTATGACGCTCATTTTGATCTGAAGGATATTCAGCTTAACTGCGGGCTTTATCCTTCACCTTTGTTATTGAACTGCTTATCAGACATGGAAGATATGGACCATATAAAAAATATTTAGCTACACCAGGCTCACTTGAATATCTTGAATGGAATATCACCTTCTGACATTATGCAGTACCGGACATGTCTTTTGGTCATGTCTCGCAGGTAATAGGCAACATAGGCCGCTTTGGAGCGTTCCAAAGCGGAATTAATATCTCTAGAATAGCAGCCTCTTTTCATTACCCTTTCTGACCTGCCACACTCGACGTAGTTAAGGTGTTCTTCTAGCGGAAACTATTACAGAGATAGCAGCTAGAATTGATGATAAGTAATTAGTACGTCGAAGCCGTGGAGAAGCCGTCAGCGCGGTCGAGAGGCCGCTCCGACGGCTAGACCAGAAGAAAATCCAAAACCTACCGAAATCGGCGGAATTCTCAAAAACGGACGTCGGATTCGTAATCAGCGCCCCAAATAACCCCTAGATAGTTCTGGACAAAAGAATTTGGCCGGGTTCAAAAATATCGATTTTCGATGACGTCATTGTCCTTCTGCCGCGGCCTTGGGCCGCCTCGCCTTTGATGCAAAATTGCCAAAAGTCGATATTTCCATAATTGATTGATAGTGAAATCATTCGATAGAGCTTTCCGAGCTGAACAGAACGGTGCCATTACGAGTGTAGAAAACTCAAATTTGGGCGAGTAAGGACTGAAGAAACTTTACCGCTGCCCTCCGCCGCTCTAAAATGACGGCTGGAACTAAGGCAGGTTACGCAGATGGGAAGTTGTGAGCACTTCATCGTAAAGTGCCTTAAGTGGGTCTGCTTGCCTATGCATTTGTAGGCCGTCAGCTCATCGCGTCTTCCCACAGTGGTCGACTGAATTTGGAAAAAAATTGTGTCACACAAGGCTAACTGCATTTCCGCACTGCTATAATTTCGCCTGTTTAGAAGTTACAACGGTGTACTTTTGCAGATTACTAAAGCTTTCTACTGCCTACAAAATCCAAAAGCCACAGGTGGAACGATTCGATCCCCATAGAGTTATTGCGCTCCGAACACGCCCGCGCGTGCAATTTGTGAGCTGTCGCACCCCCTTTGATTGATAGTTCCGATTCTGTATGCATTGTTCACGGCGCACTCCAAATGCAATCTGGACATTTTTAGAGCAGCTTCTGATTAGAACTTCGGTAAAACTTCTCAAACACGCTTTACAGGTCGTCGCGCTCACTCGATTGGTTCTGTCTGGCCTATATGCATTGTTCAACTCTACTTAAATTTATATGCCAAAAAACAGAACTTGACATGCTGAGTTCAAATATATGTTACTTTTCACAAGTATTTGACTTCTTAAGATGTTATCCAAAAAAGCTGCTCTGGAACGCTCCAAAGCGGCCTATCTGGACCTGCGCGGCTTTTCGGCCAATGACCAAAAGACATGTACGGTACTGTAATGTTTGTGTGCGGGTCACGAGATTTTCTTATCATCTGCGTTAGCTACCTAAGTCCGAAGTAGCTCTCTGCTATTTAGAACCTGTCGTTCAGCCGCCTAGCGGCAGCCAAACGTTTAGTTGAATCAAGGTGAGCGGGGGAGCGGACTTCGCCCGCTAACCCCGGAAGTAAAGCTCCAGCTGCAGCAGCGCTATTCTTTAGATCTTCTCACCCTAATTACTGTGGAAATAACTGCTTTTTAATGCTACCTATACTCATAGGCCACGCCCACAAAGTGGTTCAATTGAAGCCTATCCAACCGTGATCGCATTCGTTCAATCACCACTCCTAAATGTCTATCATCCGGTAGGTCCATTGGCCACAAATGAATAAGTTCTTCGTTGTCTTCAGTCCCCACACCCATAGAACGTCGTTGTGACACGCTTTCTGAATCTTGATGCAGGTGCCACACGTCCGTGACACGAATTATAAAACATCGAGTAAGTCCATAACATTTGCGGCACGTCTACTTAATCCCGTAGCACGTAACACATACAACACGTCATCTGAGTCCAGATGCTCGTGGCACGATGTCTTGGAACCTCCTCAGACAAACGGACAGACAGACTGAGGGACAGATGGAGAGATGAGCAGATGGACAGACAAGCAGATGCTCGCTCTTAATGTGAAAAAATACATATACAAAAAATACAAAAAAATACAATGCACAGTCGTTTAGAGACTCGTTTGTTGAAAACTTCTCCACAGAGAGCGTGTTACTCACTGGTAAATCACTCTCATTTCGCTCCATTCCTTTAAGCTTTAGTTTGAACATAGGCCTGATTATTCGAATCAACGATTTAAACATCGTGGTGGTCGTCATTTTTATCAGCGTTTGTTGCATAATCTGGTGTTTAGAGCATTCATGCGGCTACTTTTAGGTGCTTCAGCTGCTCGTAGGACTTCCACGCCATCCGTGTTCTCAATTTATGGCGATGAGGCAGGACCCTCTACGGTTCGATCTATTTCTCCGTTATAAAGAATAAAATTCACATTACTATGCAGGTGTTTCAAATTTGTATATGATTAAAAAACAAGGAAGACAGAATAATTTTGCAAATTTGCTGAGCAAAGAACTTTTTTCAGATTTGTGAGCAACCTGTTGGCGCCCAGGCAGATGTGTTCATCGCTTCTCTTGGAGAGAAAAATCGGCACGTTCTCAAGAAATTTCTCGAGAATTCGCCACGACAAGAAAACCAATATTTCATGTGGATCAAGGACCACAAAGCCGATAAGGTAGTAGTCAGACCATAGTTACTCAAAATCCATCGAAAAAGTTGACCGCTTCACAAAGGTTCGAATATGTCTGGTAAATTTGCGGAAGAAATAGCTTTCCGTTCAGATCGGCAGGACATCCTCGCAGTCTACCAATATTGAAAAAATTATCTGTTATAAGTTGACCGCTTCAGAAAGAAATGAGACTCAAAGACTTTCGTTGTAACATCTCAACGACCCTTGATGCGTTTCCAGTCTACCAGTGCAGGTGTCTGACACCGCCGCCGTGCAAGATACAATGCGGGCAGACGCGAACACACCCACGCGCTCTGAGAACGAGAATGTCATGCTCCCTCAGAAAGTGTGGCATGGCACGGCAGGAGCAATGGGTCTATCCCCAGCATCCACCAGCGTCTCTCTGGAGTGCGCGGTCGCATTTGGTTCGCGATTCTCCCTCCTATCCGGCACCCGGGGCGACCACGTGACTCTGTGGCAAGGTCCTTCTAATAAGAAAGCCCGAGGATCCTCTAGATAGGAGGAATCTTAAACAGAAAGCTTCTCAGGAAGAGAGACTGTTCCTCACTATGGCGGTTGAAAACTCTTACGCACAAGAACTTTCGCTGTCGTTGTCCAGCTCACCTTCACATCTGTCCTGGATATTCAAGCCAGAGAAGTATATAACCTCTCGCTCCACACTAATAATAAGCCCGCTCACCCTAAAGATCAGGTGAGCACTGTATGGTGTTTGTTTCAGTTCACCGTGATTTCTATCAAGACGCTGGAGAACCACCTGAAGTCGTCGCAACGAGTACGGCGTGTGAAATGGCGTCACTTGTCTACCGACCGGATGTCCATCTACCGCTACAGCTTGCCGGCCATCACCTACGAGAAGTCCAAGCGCATATGCGACTGCATAATGCGGCGGAAGAAGGTGTGGCTGTTGGGAACGTGGCTGACGTTCATTCTGTTCCTGTGTGTCATCGTCGTCTTGGGCTCATTGAGCCCCGAAGAAAGGATGCATCCCTATGTTCACTTCAACTCCACTGTCACACAAATTACTCTTCAGAGTTTACGGAATATCAGCATTGGTTGACGGCTTTGCGAGTACTTGCTTCACTCAATAAATGCTTCATCTATTCGAAAAACGTCTACATTTCTATAGACATCCTTGACCGCACCACGATATTTCAGAACAATTCTAACAGCAGGAAACTAACTGAAGTCCGCCTTTAATTGAAGAGTATGTGCCCAGTACGGTTTCACAATCCAATGAAGACTTAGCTTAGAAACATGCTAGACAATCAAACGGCAAAACAAAGCAGCTATTTGATTTACCTTGCGTTCACAGCAAAAACAATTGTATTCGAACCTTGGAGTGTTGTTGACTTCCTACTAAACCAAGACAACACGAATGTACGGAGATCTCTGACAAAATAGAAGGCAATGAGGGGATTTATAGCCGGGCACCACGCCAAAAGGAATGGGAAGTAGTTCGACGCTTCCCCAGTTCTCGCGCCGAACAGCGGCGCCACGACGGAGATGTAAAACGGCAGATGCAAGAAAACGAACGGCAACGCAGCCTGAAATGTTAGAAACATTGGCACACCCTACATATGTATGTACCAGGAGGCGCGAGCCTTGGAAAACAAACGACACCTGAGCCACAAGCAGCTTGCAGAGCTGGATGTGCAGTCTGCGAGTGTTGGCGCAGCCACTGTTCGCTACGGCCACAAAGATTCCTCTGGAGCAGAACACCATCACCCCCATCGATGTCACCAACGCCGCGATGACGCTGAGGGTCCCGATCAGTAGGGTGATGCTCTGTGCCTTGTCGAAAGCGTCGCCTGATTTCTGCAAATGCTCTATGACATCTGCTGATCGTTGGACAAATCGCTCACATTTCTTCTCAGCGGCTCTAAGAACTGATTAGAACCTCAAGCAGGATACTAGTTAACCTACGCGATCTACTCGATTGCGTATAAATTTTCTTCACCTCCCATGGTAATCTGACTTTCCTGACCAGGGTTGCTATCTGAAGTTTTAACAGACAGTGAAGATGTGCAAAGCAGCCATTTTTGCATCGCCCGTGTACATGAAGTGGAACAACCTGACTATAAAATAAAACAAATAAATTTGCGAAACTGTAATAAAAATAGCAAATAATAGAACCGTTTTAGCCGCTCTAATTGCTTAGTGTTCCAAATGAATAAGGCTGCCACTGACATTAAAGAAATTACCCCGATATTGGTAAATCGGCGCGGCTCTCCAAAACCATAGTAACACGCCTAAGATGAGGCATTCCTCTATGTTCGCTGTTATATGATCTCCCCAAAACTGAAAGTCGCTTCAAGCAGACGCTGCTACCAACGGTCAGTATCCCTTAAAGTTAGGCTACCCATATGTGGAGCTATTAGGGTGGGCCGAAAGTAATGAGACTTTCCATGCCGTGCCCATATATGTCGTGACTGGAGCCCGGCTTCTGCTTCTCGTATTTGTATGCTCGTTTGCTACTTACAGAACGCCACCTGAGAAGTGACCACTTTCGCCCTTTCCAGAAGCATGCCAAAACCCCAGTCTGTCTCATGCCGAAACCGCTGTCTGACGAGTCGACCTGTGTCGCGCAAATCTCGCCCAATTCCCAACCCCAAGCAGCCTGGACTCAATAGTCACGCAAGATGAAAAGTACGTCTTCTCCCATCACCCTGCCAAGCAGCGAGTCTGGGTGAGGCCTGGCGACCCGTTACCGACCTTTGATCGGCGGGATATTCACGGCGAGAAGCACCTTCTGAGCTATTGAGTCTGCTCCCATGGACCGGTATACTAGAAGCTGTTTTCCAAAAGCACGACGATGGATTCCGAGGCCATGGTGAACGAAATAGAAGAGATGGACCGGCGACTCGCACTTATTCGTCCTCAGCTCTTCAAGAAGCTCTTACTCTTCGACAACGCCATACCCCGTTGGGCAAAAGTAACCACGGATAAGCTTGCTCAGCTGGGCTACGTTCACATACCTTACCCACCGTATTCGCCGGACATCTCTCCATGCGACTACCACTACTTCGTGAGCCAAAAGGGCTTCATTGTCGAAAACGACACAAGGACCCAAGCAGACCTCGACAACCATAACGAGCAGTTGATCAACACCACGCCCAGGCAGTTCTGAAAGGATGAGATCAGGAAGTTGGCTAATCGACGGCAGCATGGTCATTGACCTTAATGACGAATACACTTCTCAACACCGTTGAGATCCAATTGCGTTACAAAGAGATAAAGAAATTGGTTGAATTTGTCTCATTACTTTTGGCCCACCCTAATAGTAGCTGAACCAAGCGCATGTCCTAGCGACAAAAGTTAGTGCTTCAACAGCTGCTAAAATTGAAAACCAATAGTGGTTTATAAAAACTCTAAAAATATGCTGCACTGTCCTTCGACGTCACCTCATTATCAACAATGTTCAAAAATGGAGTCTTGCAGGCGGTGTCTGAACTCCTTATAGAGCACCGCGAAACAGGTGTATGTACCTTCGTGGCCCGATTGTGGTTGATATGACGAAATCGGTGAATGAATGCTTAATGTTCAACATATTAAGTTGTCAGGAGAGTATTAAAATAACCGCCGTATCTTTCGGTCTTTGAACAGAAAAACAGCAAAAACCTTTTTTCCGCCGTTTTTTAATAGTACCCTTCAAACTGCGTGCTTTAGGGGTAAATCTGATATCTGGGATCAGCACCGAACGCTTTACCCAATAAATCTAAAGCACTCACAGTAAATGCTTAAAATGCTGATTCGATGAGCTTTAATCAGAATGTGACCTTTGGGTGTAATTATTTATCTCTAACGAGCGAGAGGGCGCGTGAAGCGCAGTCGGAGGGGGCGCGACTGTCGCGTGCACCCGATTCCAGGTTCTTGGTTCGGATCTCCCGCCGTGGCCAACCAAGCCTTCCATCCCTCCGGGTTCGGTGAATTGGTACCGGACTTGTCTGGGAAGAATAGAGCGCTGACTTGTTCATCGGCTGGCCACCGCAAATCATTGCATGGCCAAATACGCATTCAAATCGCCTCCACGATATCCCGTAGAAGTAGAATGCGCTGGCGCATCCCAAAAGGGGATTGAATAACGCCGTCCTTTATCCTTTATTCTTTATCCTAACGGGCGAGGGACCGCCGCGCCGACCAAAATATAAGAGATTCAACATTTTTAGCAGTTACCGTGCGTTCTTCCCTTCATCATCCGATGCTGGTTCCAAATATCGTTATTTTTCAAAGTACGCAACTTGATAGGCGCTATCAAAAAGGGGCAGAAAAGGGGCGTTTTTTCGCATTTGAACGACAGCTTATTATCAGTCACACTGAATGACACTGAGGTGGACACTTGTTTCGAACTGTTGAAACGAACACATAAAGCTCACGCGAGAAACATCTATAGAAAACTGAAAGAGAACGAAACATCGATAGAAAGTCTACTTATAATTTATAAAAACACCTGTTTGTATTAACTTTCCCTTTAATATATGATATTGTACAGTTTTTTATTATATTGTATTGTGTTGTATTGCATTGTATTGTTCACTAAGGTAACACTAGATTAGTGGCCTTGTAATGTGGTGCATTTCTATTAAAACATAAGTGTTTACTTTCATTTGTAAAATTTAGTTGTTAGTACTAGTCGAAACACATCTGATAAAAAAGAAATCACCTAATACAGTACTAACAACTAAATTAATAGTTACCTTCTTCACTGATGAGCCTCTGGGTAACTAATTGTAAACATGTTTTGTATGAAGGTAGAGGCGAAGCAAAACCTGTTTGATGATATTGTTGTAATTAATTTGGTTGTTATTGTCTTCTGCTTGTGATTGTTATAATATTTACATTATGTTGTTGAGTACAATATATTTAAAAAAATTAGAGTGATATGAAGTCTAGATATGCCCCTGATTGTATCTGATTCTATTCGATTGTTGGGGCACTGAGTTTAGAACTGTTAAAGTACTGAGAGATTTAAATAATTCACATATATTGTAACTGATTCTATTGGCTAATTTTCCCAATGTACAGCGCTACTCTCCTTTTCGGCGAAACCGAGACAATGTGGTACCAAAGGCCTAGGAGCGAGGACATCTCTTTCATTGTTGCAGCGCTCATTCGTTCAACACTAAAAAGGTGTTATCAAAGGAATGATGGCCCGAATAAAAAGGATGTCTACCACTGCGGTGATAGAGCAAGACCTTACCCCGTGAGTCGATCCTGTAATAATATTTGCAGGGACTAAAAGACAACGCTTAATCCTAACCACTCTATGTGGCAAGCCTCAGCGATATGCTGCAGGACGTTAATTGACGGGTGAAAGCAACCTTAGTTGAGGTTTGTTCTGTCCAAATATGTGTCACGTTGTATGTTATTACGGATTCTTGAAACCTCGACATAGGTAGCTCTATCCGTGAGTGCACGGATAGAGCTACCTATGTCGAGGTTTCAAGAATCCGTAATAACATACAACGTGACACGTTCAGAAGCGTAGCAGAAGCCTCATGGTAAGTCCACTACTCACATGCAGTGTAGCGACAAGGAAGGTTGTATTCCGTCTGACGTTGATTTCAAAAGCGATCGGAGCGAAGTGTTTCAAGTCGGAAGGTGTTGGCCAAGCAGCGAAGCATAGTGTTCCGCAAGTCCACACAGACACTGCCGGTGGTAGCGCTACGAAACGCCGTATCTGACGTTGTCGTTCTCGTAGAATAACCGTCCTTAACGATTAACAACATAAAATTATATTTGCCAAATTTAAGTAAATCCTAACAAACCAAGCACAGGTTCGAAGCCATTAGTAACGAGGCCTAAGAAATTTCGTGTGAATATATAGCAGACGATTCGACATTTTCGGGAGCAACACGTCTCCAAGTCTCGACGTTTTTAACGACGAGAACATTATTGAATCCTTTGCTCGCGTTTACAAAATGTAGGTGAAACCATATCGTACCTGCATATTTGCAAATATCGAAACACGAATAGACACGGAGGCAAGATAATTGAGTGACACAGCAAAAATATGAAGATAATTAGGAGCACGCGTCCCCAAATTTCTGGCAGGACAAAACCGCCATTGACCATCAGAAGCGCTGAGTACTCCCTCGCTGCTGCGAACGTCTGGAATTATGACCTATCTGAGGAATTTGAAACCAATGAAAGCCAACAGCAGAAATTATATCAAATCTGGTAAGCGGTAAGCAAAAGACTGTGAGTGTGCTCCAAATAGCTTGCAGGATCGGACCTATTGCACGGACAATAAATAATCTTGTTTTCTATCTGCTTTTTTGAATCTTTAGGACACAAGTGACTTTAGAATTCTATTAGGTTGGTGAAGAGGTCTTGCACCACAGCGTAGTCTTCTAAAAGTGCTTCTTTCGTAAGCGACTTCAATCCACAAATTAACTACCATTTACATCTACAATCTTTTGTTATCTGATGAGGAGATCGCCAATTCGTTTCCTCCAGAATGAAGTCGGCTGTGAATGGAAGAAGCGTCCACCTTGGATTCCAGTTCGGTTCGATCGTTGAAGCACCTATCCCTCAGACATTGCTTGTGAGCTCGGAAGAGCTGGTATTCCGACGGTGCAAGATCTGGCGAATACAGTGACTGGGGCAGCACCTCCCAACCGTGCTTCTGCAACTTCTTTCGAGACGGTCTTGCAACATGGGGAAAGCATTGTCGTGAAGATCATCTCGATAGAAATTGCAGCAGCTTGAGTGAGAGGTGGCGCTCCACCCAGTGTATTCGCCAGATCTTGCGCCGTCGGAATACCAGCTCTTCCGAGCTCTCAAGCAACACCTGAGGGATAGGTGCTTCAACGATCGAACCTAACTGGAATCCTAGGTGGCGCACTTCTTCGACGACTTCATTCTGGAAGAAATGAATTGGTGATCTCCCCATCAGATGACGAAAGCAGGTAGATGTGAATGGTAATTACTTTGTTGATTTCAGTTGTTCACAAAATAAGCAGTAAAATTTTGAGAAAAAAATACACCTTGGTACAAGACTTTTTCACCAACCTAATAACATTACATAGCTGTTCAACCGCGATCAAATTAAGACATTGAAGGTGAGTGGGGCCTCAATTCGGCCGACAAGCAACAACCTATCGATAGGAAGCTGCCAAGTTCGATCGTAGATGAACCTCATCATTGAGCGATGTTTGTTCTCTGGAGCGCTGAACTCAGACCGGGATGGGACGAGCTTCATCGACTGACGAGTTCGCCTTCCTTAGAGTGCCAGTCTTGGTCTTACTTAGTCACTCAATAACGCTTTGCTATCTCGTACCTGACGATGAGTTCAACGTCCATGTGAACAAAAGAGCCCATCGATCGATGACTTCTGTTAAGTGGTCCACAAGAGGGGTCTAGCTCCAAGTGCCCGATGCTTATCCATTACATAGCTACAGTACCGTCGGTAAACGTTCGCCAAAACGCGGCCGGCGGCGGATTAATCCGCCGTTTCCGCCGCTTTGCCATAACTCCCTTCAACGTCGATTATAACTAATGAAATGCACATTGTCGGATTCAGAAGAACATGATCTACCCAATATGGTAAGAGCCTTGACAAGATTTTAAAAATTTTTAGTTTAAGATGACCTATATTAATTGAGCCCGTAATTGTCTTGACCTGCCCCCCATTCGCACCTTAGCCTCGCCTAATTATACCCCCTGGCAGGAACGGATCTGCCCAGTGAAATTTTAAATTTCTTAAATGCGGACGAAAATGTATTTCATGCCAATTTTAGGTTCTGCCTCATCATGTCGATCCATTTGATATCAAATTTTCCTGGATTAACTCCATTTACGTCGTTCTGTGCATTCTCAACTGCCGATTTTCCCATTTTCGCCAATTATTTATGGTCGTACCACTGTTGTTTGAGGGCCGATTTTTGCTCATCTTTTTGATTATAAGGTGTGGATTGCAAATGTAGAATTTGGGTTTACTTTGATCAAAAGTAAGATAGTAATCAAATACCAAAGTGGCAGTGCATCGAGGTTTCAAGGAGACACGTCCTGCAGAGGCTACTTCACGTGTGTAGATCTCTGTCTCCACGCAGTGGATCAGTATGGAAGCTGAATATGTGGTCAGACACCATGCAAAGATGCTGCGCCACAAAAATGACAGGGCTGGCAGCTCACATCTCGCAGTTTCACTCCCTCGAAAACGAGGTTTCGTTCAAATCCAACATTGAAATTTAGCACTGAGTCTGTCCAGACCTCGCGGAAGTGTCTCTACCATATAGCAAACCCATATTTGCAATATCTTTCAAACAAAAGATTCCACTCGACGTCAATCTCGTTTATTACTGGAGACAGGTTCGATACTTGAGCCCAGACTGTTGCTGTAATTGCAGTGACCTGACCAGCCCCACCAAGCATGTCTCTTGGGCATACATCTTTCTTCTCACAATTCACACTAACCCAACTAAGGGTCAGGCCTTAGGTTCGAGAATCAAAGAGGTCGTATTGTGACGTCGTTTTCTTGGGTGGGGGGAGGGGCGTCGCACTCTCTCTTCGTTTATCGTATTTTTTTCATAGTTTCTCCTCTACTTCAAAGATTTCAATTTTTTTAATTTTGGCAGTCTTGAAATCAGCTTGGTCAATTTCCGCAGATTCCATGAGATCAGATGTCCATCAGATGTTATGGACACGACACATTTTTCTACCTGAAGGAGCGACATCTGCATTCGAAATTGTACTCTATAAAATTTCGATAGTTTCGAAAATTTCGATAATTTCGATATTGCTAGTGATGACTTAAGTGCTTTCCTTACAAATGATTTTTGAACTGCTCTTAACACAGTAAAAAATAAGAAGCTTCTCGGCCGCAAGCCCCGATATGATGTAGGGGCTCGCCTACAAATTTCTCGTTGTTCATGAAAACAAAATTGTTTTTACCTAAAGCAGACAACACATATATAGCTGAAATTTTACCTCAAATAGACTCAAGTTTTGCTTGATATAAATCGAAAATTCGTGGATTTCTGAAGCGATCTTCAATATGATCTGGGGTCTCGATTTTTCTCTATTTGCTTTAAAGTTCCCCAAAAATCGAACATCATTGACCGCATAGAAGGTCGCTCCATAACACCTTGATTTTTAATGCTCAAAGCTTTGAAGTTTTCCTTCGGACATGAGAAAACTGTTACCGTGACAAGTTAAATCCTTCGAATAGGACCATCGAAGTCAGGGATTGCGATTGTCTGCACTTAAACTGTCATAAATCGGAGAGCTTTTGGAAAATCTAAAAAAAGGTAGCGTATTGAAAATTAGTGTTTAAAAATTAGATAGAAAGTGAACTTTGCAACCTGAAAAGTTTTAAAAGTGGAATCTTCGATATGATTAGGGGTTAAATTTTTGGCGAAAAATCGACCTAAAGTCGAACCCCCTAATCATATCAAATTCGTATCGGAGAAGCTTGTTTTTTTTTACCGTATGGTACTTGGCGCTTGAATTTTTGTGGGGTGCAATTTCGTTTGCTAGTGTTGCTTACTACAGATGGAAGAAAATTATTTCAGTCACAAGCCAATCCTTAGGTTTCGACTCGGTCATGGATTCGAAGAGCGGTTCAAAAAGAAATTTGTAAGGAAAACACTCAAGTTATCATTAGCAATTAACATTCGATATTTTATAATAGAGTACAATTGGTCAGTGTGGTAGTGAGAAGAGAGAAGCTGCGATTGTACGTCCAAAGGACATGCTTGGCGGGGCAGGTCAAGTCACTGCAATTACAGCAACAGTCTGGACTCCAGTATCGGACTTGTCTCAAGTAATAGATTAGGTTGAGAATTTTTTTTTCAAATGATATTGCAAATATGGGCTTTTCTAAATGGTAGTAACTCTTCTACGAGGTGTGGACAGATGTCAGTGTCGAATTTCAATTTCGGTTTTGAACGAAACTTCGTTTTTGAGTGTTGAAACTGCGAGACGTGAGCTGCCAGCTCTATCATTTTTGTGGCGCAGCATCTTTGCATGGTGTCTGACCACATATTCAGCTTCCATACTGGTCCACTGCGTGAAGACAGAGATCTGCACGCGTGAAGTAGCCTCTGCAGGACGTGTCTCCTTGAAACCTTCCACTTTGGTATCTGATTACTATCTCACTTTTGATCAAAGTAAACTCAAAGTCTACATTTGCAATCCACACCTTATAATCAAAAAGATGAGCAAAAATCGGCCCTCAAACAACAGTGGTACGACCGTAAATAATTGGCGAAAATGGGAAAATCGGCAGTTGAGAAAGCACAGAACGACGTAAATGGAGTTAATCCAGGAAAATTTGATATCAAATGGATCGGCATGATGAGGCAGAACCTAAAATTGGCAAGAAATACATTTTCGTCGGCATTTAAGAAATTTAAAATTTCACTGGGCAGATCCATTCCTGCCAGGGGGCGTAATTAGGCAAGAGGCGCATTAGGTAAGGCGCGAATGTTGGTTAGGTCAAGACAATTACGGGCTCAATTAATCTAGGTCATCTCGAACTCAAAAATTTTAGAATCTTATCAAGATTTTTACCATATTAGGTAGATCACGTTGTTCTGATTCCAACAATGTGCATTTCATTAGTTATAATCGACGTTGAAGGGAGTTATGGCTTAGCGGCGGAAACGGCGGATCAAACCGCCGCCGGCCGCGTTTTGGCGAACGTTTACCGACGGTACTGTACCACCCAGATCTGTTTTGGAGGTAATCCGACATGAATCTGTGAAAACAGCAACCTTACAGGTGCAGGGCTCCCTCTCAGCTGTCTAGCAACAAGCTGCCGTCGTCTAAATACATCAAGCTGGTAAAGTTTTATTTCTAAAATGCTTTTCTGCATATATTTTTTTTTTTTTGCAAAATCGAGAGAGGCCAAAAATGATGCATCGTCGTTTGGCGCTCACTGCCATCGGTGCTGAAACGTGCTGAGCAATAGTGTCGCGGTATGTAGAAAACAGAAGCGGGGGTGTCGCAATAACCAAAAATAAAATAAAAATGAGTTACCAAATTCGACAAGGCAATGCGAAATTCTCATTGTCAGTTATCCACATGAAGTTCTTCACCAGTTTGTTTTATTGTTATGATGTTGTAGTAATTGTGTACTCCCATTTTTCTTCCTACATTCACTGCGTTTTGGGTTGACTCCTGATGTTCTGTTCTTCCTGCGAGGATTACCGCGCGAAAGAAAGAAAATCAGAAAGAAAGCAGGATCAGAAAACAAAAAATCGGAAAGTAAACAACAACTGCACGACGCGACATATTGTATGCATTGTTATCACCCCATGTCTTTTAGATTCTTCTGTATTTCACGCACGGTCTGAGCTGCTTGTTCTAACGTTACCTCTCTTGGCGAACCGTAATGGGAAAACCGAGTGGGTTGATCTCCTGATCCTGATCTCAAATTTGTGATGGCTGGGGTAACTATTGAAGCCGTGAATGCTGTCGTTATGGTAAATGAAATCGAACTTACTGGACTAACAACTATGTATACGGCACTAAAGGTGGCATCGTATACAGCGCATACGGTCATCATATGCCTGTATGACCCAATTCTGTGAGCAGCTCGCCGGTGAATCACGAAGACAAGTAGCCCATTCAAAAGTATGAATATCACCCCAAAAATGTACGTGTTGATGGTAGACAGCTCAGTAGCTACTACGCCTGCTGCCATCACTGAAAATTGAACAAGTTACACGATATTCTGACTAAGAAGGAGTTGAGGCGAACGCTTATTTGGACTTGCAAAGAAACATCTCTAGGAATCAGTACGATCCTGTTGCAAAATCTCTGCATCTCCCAATAAGGAACTGGTAGCGTGTGCGAAATTACTGAGGAAAACTGGTTAAGGTATGAGTAAACTTGCCGTTTAACCTGAGGAGGCAGTTAATTTATTGTTCGTTATCCGACCCAAAATCACCGGATAACGAACAACAAAACGGATAGTCCAAAACCACCCGGAAACCGAATAACGGGTAAAGGATAATCCGCTCATCCCTATTCTGGAAGCGAGGGACAAACGCTTGCGCGCCCACTCCACGACGCACTATGAATGCTCTCCAGCGTGGAGCCGGCAGTATTCCAGCTCCTCATCACCGCGATCGGATCAGTTGACCTCGTCTGCCGCTGCCTCTAGCTGCCGGCTTACCCACCGTCGATATTAGCCGCTCACGTCCACCTCCACCGTCACCTGGACATCGGTTTCTACAACCGCTCAGGACCATGGTCTCGACCGGTACAACAGCGCCTGATCGCAGGAGATAGATGTAACCGCAGTGTTGAGCCTGGCCATCGCCCTTGTGAGCCCAGGCTGGAGGGGAGGAGGCGAGCCAGTCCTGCGGCTTCCGCTTGGGGCAACCGTATGTAATCGGGAGGGGCCCAGCCTATTAACTCATAGGGTATTGTGTTTTTCTCCTTATTGGTGCTCTGTGTAGAGATTTTGATATGAATTGCATATCTAATGCACAGTGTCATAGACAAAGTTGGGGAAGCTTTGTTGAGAAGATCGGCAGAGGTCGCAGAATGCAGCTCAGTTCAATTGCATCACGCGACCTGAAGACTGGCGAGGGTTGTCGGAGCCAGTGCTGGAGCATCTCGGGAAGATAATCAAGTCCTTCCGCAATAGTGTGAGGCTTGACCCTAGTTTAGGAACGTCACCTTAAAGGAGAAATCTTTTGAAAAGGATCGTCAAGGGACCAACAAAACCAAGTGCTGCTCTTTTCAAAAAGGGGTATGGTATGGCGAAAATCTGCTTGACAGTTTTTTTATTACGCTATAAACTGCATCCTTAGTATGTCAATCCAGTTCAACTCGCTGTCGTTCAAGGAGGGAAAGCAGGCTCCAGTAACGTTTGGATGTTTCTGAACCGATTTAAAGTGCAAGTGCAGTGTTAGAGCAAACAGTACATAATACTATTTGTCTTCTCGAACTAAAGTACAACCTGCAATCGTAGTTGTATAGTATCCGCTAGTTTAGATACATTTTGCGAAAGCTAAAGAATAGCCTAGCATTCCTTCAGCGAGTCATTCTTTTTCCTTACTTATTTCAAATCTAGCAATGGCTGGCTTTAGCTTGCGCAGAAAAATTCATATATCTTGGGTCTCTAATGGAGGAGGCACAGTAGCAAAGCTATCAACTTTCGATTTGAGAGCAAGTATCATTCTTGGATATCTATTAGTAATTTGACGGACTGTACGAAAGACACGTATTTCGCTATAAGATTGTGGCGTATCTCAACAAAGTTCTCATACAAAATGTCAACCTTAGGTGAGCAGTTGGTTACCTCATTCTATTTCGACTAACGACGTCGTGGGGTCCGCTCTTCTGGTGTCGTGACGCCACCTTTCCCGACCCTGCACTTGAACAGGGTGTGCGCCAGTTACTTTCATGTCCATGTGCAACGTATCGTCTAGGCCGCATTCCTGACACTTCCAACTCAAAGCCTATCTTGCGGACGCTGTCTTCTTTCCCAGATCGTGGCCGTACCATCGCAAACGAGCTTCGTGCATCTTGTCCGCAATCGGCGCGACACCGAACTTCTGCCGAATGGCATCATTTCGGCGCGTGACTCCAGCCGTCCAGCGCAGCATCTTCATCTCCACGACACTGAGGCGCGATTCAACTTCCTTGGTCGCAGGCCAAACTCAGCGCCGTACATCGCAAGTGGCCGCACGACTGCTCTGTAGATCTTCGACTTCAGGTGCTCTGGTATCTTCCTATCGCAGAGCACGCCAGTCAACGAACGCCACTAGGACCAAGCCGTGAGTTCACTTCAACCTCAGACCGCCGTCAGATGCTATTGCTGATCCCAAGTATTTAAACACCGAAGTGCGTGCAAGCTCAGTGCCGTTAATCTTAGAGCCGAACTCGTTTACGTCAGTCGTTAGGTACCGTCTTGTTGACGTTCAATTTGAGTCCGAACATCGCCAGGCGGTCGCACAAAGCTTGCACCTCCTGCTCGAGATCATCTTTATTTTCGCAAGCGAGCATCACGTCATCAGCATAGAGCAATATCCTAGTCTTCATTACTAGCAAGCGTCCGTTGTCTAGCTATAGCCCAACTTTTCTGCGATCCCAAGATGGCTATATAAACATCTTTTCAATAGCTTTGAGAAGCTACCGAAAATATGAGAAAAACAGACTAGTAGCAGATTTCAGCATGGGCGCTTCAGTTTCCGGTTCATTTCTGTTCAACGGGCGTCAACATATTTGGCCTACACAATGACTTGTGGTGGCCAGCCCATGTACAAGTCACTTTGTCCTTCCCAGATGAACAAATTCACCGATTCCTCAGGGATGGAAAGCTTGCTTGGCCTGGGTGAGAAATCCGATGCAGGAACCGGGATTGAGTGCATGCGACAGCCGCTAGCTACCTCCTCCAATTGCGTTCCACGCTCCCTACTTTTCTTATAAAATTTTACAAATTTTGCGCATATCTTTTAAAAAACTCGTTGGTCGGTGTTGTGGCAGTGACCCAGACGTTTGACCTGATGGCTGAGTCCGTGTTCGGCAAGTTGGACGCCTATGACCACCCAAGGAGTGGTCTCCCGCTAACAAGTAAGTAGATCGCGAGCAGGCGAGGCGGGAAGCGGACTGCATAAAAGGCCGGCAGCAGGAGGCCTTGGCATGCTAAGGTCGGGTCCACGACTCCCCAGTTGTGAATATTGTTCTCCTCATCTTTCCCTTAATAAACCTTCTCAACTTTTCTCTCTCTCTCACCAAGTGGCTCTCGGAGCAGACGGGTCGCAGGAAGGAGACCCAGCAGATTTGTATACCAGGCAGAGAGGTATACAACAGTGGGAATTATCTAATTGTGCACAGTTTGACAATTAGATGCCATGAAATATCGGAAACCATTTTAAACTCCCTTCTATACCCGGTGAGATTACTCTTATGAAAGCTTTTCAAGAAATCTAGTAAAATAATTTAGTGAAGGAGGTATGTATTATAATAAAGAGAAGCATATATTTTTCAAATTCAACCCCTACAGCTTTTGGGTGAATGAATTTATTGACGTTTTATTTGGAGGTGCGGACCGGATGGGTATGGACTCTATATTGAACAGGACACATTTTCAAAAGAGTTTCGCCTCTGTTTTGTTCTTGGAATCTCATTAGCATATTCGGCTTTAACCTAGTAGCCTACCTACTTTTTAAAAACCATTCCCTGTATTCCAACAATAAATCATTACGCTCTAAAGATGAAAATATATCCCTTAAGATTTACCAAGTAGCTTCGAAGTGGTTACTGAAGAGTAATTCATTCCTTTTTTTGCAAACCGCTCCACCCTAATGGTCATAATGCACTGTTCATAGAAATTGTGCTTTTAAAAAATGGTCCTAATGTTTAATTCTTCTGGTTAAACTAGTGAAATCCAAAAAAATCTAATCGGGTGCCATTGACTTATGTCTAGTGGCTCCATATGGCTGATTTCAGACTAACAACAAGCGGACATTTTGTTTTTTGTTCAAGTAGGCGGTTGAGCCCAACATTCTTTATTCCTCCAACCATATGTTAAATTTTGGAAAACTGAATTCTGCCGTTCTTTTGCTTATTCTTCTTGATGATCCTCAATTGTGAGCAAGGTGTTTCGTTATTTTAGGATCTGTACTTCATTTCTTTCCCATTCGAAAGCCCAAAACGGCAGAAACCCTTGGTCCGACGTAATAGAAGAATCAAGAAGAAGGACAGTAGTAATCATTCTTTTTTGGGAGATGTATTCTACTTCTACTTTCTTTCCCTGGACGTTAAACAATTTCTACACGAATTAGGCAATGATTTGCGAAAACGAGACGATGAACAGGTCTGTGTTTAATACCTTCCTGACGTACAGTTATGCTCCGAGATGTTTTTTTAGATCACGCTCTGTCTGTATTTCTGTCTAAAAACAGAAGGACTTTAGGTTTTCGTATAACTTTGTATAAGTTTTTTGATGAGGGAAGGTATTTGTCTAAGCAGCAAGTTACCGAAATGCGCAATTAAAATTTTTGCTCTTCTAAGCAAAGATTTCAAGAAATTTCAAGGATTAAAATCTAAATCAAATAAGATGCAATGCCACAACGTATTAAGGGCGTTCAAAAGCGTGCTAATATTAAGGGATAGTTTTGAGGAATGAAAGCCAGTTTGACTGCTCGAGTGCATGGGTTGCAGCGCGTACACCAAGCCGGAAATGCCACAGATGGAAGGTGACACAGAGTTTTCGTGCAGCTTTCATTCAGTGGCCTGTCCTCCGGCACGACGACTCCAGCGCCCATTTAATTTGGCGAAAATGATGTTTCTCCTTAACAGCTGGTTCTGCAGACAACTTTTTCAGCTGCTAGCTTTCGGACCGTTTTACAATGATTGTTTTCTTTAAGCACTGTGATACAAACTATTCATGCAATTGAACTCCCATTTCCATTTGTTCTTAGGCAAAACTGGGGCCATGTTAGACCTCCCGAAGTTTGATTGCTTCCAATTACTTGGATGTCTAAGCCGAACAAATTTTTACAGAAAACTGCATAATCGTCACCGCAGTCTTTGCCAATTCAAAACCTACACATCGTTTAACCTAAATTTCACCACGAAATTGCCTATTTTTTAGTCATTTAGAAAGATTCTATGCATAGATGTAATTTTCTCGATTGACGGTGGGACAAATCTGGTGTGGCAATTCCTTAATTGCAAAATTTGTGCTATACTTGTACAGTTTTAAGAAGGATAATGCACTGACTTGCCCATCGGCAGCCACCGAAAGTCATTGTGTGTGCGAAGTACACAATTAAATCGCCCCCACGATACCTCGTCGATGCAGAATGCATGGCATGTTCGAAATAGGGATTGATTTCACCGTATTTCATCTATACAAACCTCCTAGTCTAGATTTTTTTTGAGGGTCGCTTATCATTATTTACGTTACCAGTAAAGTACTGGTAAGTTACCAGTACTGCCCAATGTCCTTTGGGCGCAATTACAGTTATGGCCGTATCTTTTGATCAAATCCCGAAAAAGCCGCGTTTTCCCGGCTTTTGCGTCTTTTTGATAAAACTCGCCTAAAATTCATTAATTTCAAAAACAAATGATATATTTGAGCTCAGGAGGTCGAGCTCTATCGTTTGGTGTACAATTTTCTTATGAAGCCGTCAAAATGACCGAAATTGAAAACTTGCGCTCCATTGCGAAGGCCGGTCGCGGGCGAGTTGTCGGTCGCAAACCGTCGGAAACCGTTGCGTGCTCACAATTATTCTAATTTGAGATTCTATGAGAAACGGTTGGTACCGTTCGATTTGTCTCTTCGAAATCTACACAACCATGTATACAACTTCGCCAAACCACCGCATTTTCGCAGTGGGTGGTCAAAAATGGCTGGTGCAGACCTTTTGCGATTGGAGAAGCTTATTTTTCAGGATTTGCATGTTCTCGGAGTATATCAAATATGGTGTAAAGTGTTCCGTCATGCCAGGAATCCACTGAGAGTGCGCCGTGCACTATGCATATAGGATCAGCCTATCAATCGAGGGGGAGCGTTTAGGGAGTTTTATGAAAAATTCTCAGCCGCCCTACTCAGAATTTGCTCTAAGGCTGTCCAGCTGGCCTTAGGAGTGCGCCGTGAACAATGTATATAGGATCGGATCTATCAATCGAGTAGATGCAACAGGGTGTAGAGTGGGCGATTGGGGAGTTTATGAAAAATTCTCAGCCGCCCTAGTTAGGAATTGCTCTAACTCCAGCTAGCCTTTGGAGTGCGTCGTGAGCAGTGCATATAGAATCGAACCTATCAATCGAGTGGACGCGACAGCTGGCAAATTGTACGTGCGGACGTGTTCGGAGCGCAATAACTCTGTCGAGATCGAATTGACTTCCGGCTGCGGCTCATGGGTTTCGTAGGCAGCAGAGAGCTTTAGCAGTCCGCAGAAGTACAGCGTTGTAGCTTCTAAAAATGCGAAATTATAGCGGTGTGAAAATGCATGTGAGGCTTGTGTGGACTAATTTTTTCCCGATTTCAGTAGATCACTGCGGGAAGACGCGATGAGCCAACAGCCCACAAGCGCGTAGGAGAGCAGGATACTGAAAGCACTTTGCGATGTCATGCTCAAAACTCCCCTGCTGCCTAAGCTGCTTCGGCCCAATCTGACATTTTAGAGCGGTGGGGGGCAGCGGTGAAGTTTCCAGCGCTCTTTCTCGTCCACATTTGAGTTTTCAGCATACGCAGTGGTAACGTTCTGTTCAGCTCGAAAAGCTCTATCGAACGGTACTAATCTTGCCCAATTCTGAGAATACCGATTTTTTGTATCTTTTAAAACGATTTACTGTCGCGTTTGCGGCGATGGGGCGGGCCAGCGCGGTAGCGAACACGGCGGCCGTGAAGATGTCGGCCGCCACGCCGCAGAGGTGGCGTCGAGTGCCGCAGACGCCACGACCGCCAATGTTCACGCAGATTGAGCAGGTTGAGCCCAGAATCGCATTAGTTTGGCGTCGAAGGTAGGTTTCCTACTACATACAGAAGAGTAGTGTTCGTATTTCCGTCCTTCCATCCGTGCCTCACAACTGGAGTGGGGATACGGCGTATTGTTGGTACTTAACGACGATTGATGACGATCAAAACGGCCAGAAACTTTAGCAGTGGGGTAGTTGAGGTCGCCGAACATGAATCTGCAGTTTGTTTTTGGAGTCTCGATCGCCTTCAATTGATATTGATCAAATCATCGATTTTTTGTGGACGACGTTCAAGCGGTCCGAAACTTCAGCACTGGGGGTAGTCGACGTCGCTGAACATGAATCTGAAGTTTGTTTTTGAAGTTTCGGTCGCCATCAATTGATATTGACCAATTGATATTGACCGAATCATCGATTTTTTGTGGACGACGTTGAAGTGGTCCGAAACTTCAGCCCTAGGTGTAGTTGACGCCGCTGAACATGAATATGAAGTTTGTTTTTGAAGTTTCGATCGCCATCAATTGATATTGTTATTGCTTTTAGTAAGCATTGGATCGGTGAGTCCGAAGATGCACTTGCAAATTTAATTTGAGGAACTATAATATTCTGAATTGTAAAGAAACGATTCCAGTTAACACGGTTCTATATCAGTGGCTGCTTTAACTTGCTAACCATGAAGAGTCCTTGTTACTTATAGCACAAGGCAGTCTTGATAGCTCCGCAGGTATACCTTGAACAAACCACTGTCATAATGGCATTCCTCTGCTACTTTGTTCTGTACAGCTTTCCCTGACTTCTTTTGGAATAGTTGAGTATGTCTCCGGAGCAGAGTAGGTCTCCGGACCGATATCCGGTATCAGTCGCTATCACGGCGGCAGGCGCCGCCCGCGCGATGGGGTCAACGCGGCGACCGGCGAGGACGCCGCGCTGGGCGGCGTAAAGCCCCTTTCATACTCGCGGCGGCGGCGGCGGCCCAATGGTTTAGCATAGGAAGGCGGCGGCGATGACGTGCCCGAGCGGCGGCCACGGCAGTGGAGGGGTTTTCATACTGGCAGCGGCGACGTCGCCGCGGCCACGCCCCGCCACGCCCCTGGCGGCGCCGCCGCCGGGGCCGCTGCCCGAGATGGCTGGGGCCATTTCGGGCGGCGGCCACGAGGGGCAGCGAGAGCGGCGGCACAGACGAGACCGCTGCGCGTACGCGCGCGCCAAACGCAATTAGCGCTGGCGGCGGCCGCCGCCACCCCTAGGCGGCGAGAACGGACACCGCCCCTCCACCTGCCGCTGAAGCGGCGGCGGCCGCCGCCGCCGCCCCTCGGACGAGTATGAAAGGGGCTTAAGGCGCCTTTTATACTTGCGCCGCCGCGCGGCGCGGCCTGATGGTCGGCATGGCTATCCATTTTTCGCGCCGCCGCGAACGGATCGTTTTAATAGTATCGCACCTCGAGGGCACTCCAGGCCGCGGCAGAGGGGCGATGACGTCATCGAAAATTAATTTTTTAATCGAAAATCGAAGATTAATTTTTTCGAACCGGCCCAAGTTTGGAACCATTCGATAGAGCTTTCCATGCTGAATTGAATGGTTCGGCAAAGAGTAGCGAAAACCGTAATCTGGGCGAGCAAGAGCGGGGAGAACATCTACCGTTATTGTTCTAAATTTGACACGAGGGTGTGTTCTGAGCGCGATAACTCTGTAAATTGTGAACATTTATGGTTGCAGCTTGCGAGTTTTGTAGAAGCAAAAAGTTATAGTAGTTTGCTAAAACACAAGAATGTATCTTATGATTGGACAAAGTTACAGCGCTGCGAAAATGCAGGTTAGCCTTGTATTGCACGATTTTTTCCAAATTCAGTCGACCCCTGCGGGAAGACGCGGAGAGCTAACGACCTACAAATGCGCATGCTAGCAGAACACTAAAGGTGCTTTCAGGTGGCATGCTCACAACTCCCTAGCTTATTAAATTGCCTTAGTCCCAGCTGCCATTTTAGGGTGGCGGGCTTAGCGGTTGAAGTTTCCTGCGCTCTTACCCACCCAGATCACAGTTTTTCCGAAACTCAATAACACCGTTCAATTCACCACGAAAAGCTCTATCGAATGGTATCAAATTTGGGCTGGTTCGGAAATATCGACTTTCGATGATGTCATCGTCCCTCTGCCGCGGCCTCGTCCTCGATGCGAAACCGTCAAAAAATCGATGTTTCCAAAATCAGTCGAAATTGATACCGTTCGATAGAGCTTCTCGAGCTGAACAAAACGTTTCCACTGAGAGTGCTGAAAACTCAAATGTGGACGAGAAAGACCGCTGGAAACTTCACCGCTGTCCTCCACCGCTCTAAAATGTCAGATGGGGCCGAAGCAGCTTAGGCAGCAGGGGAGTTATGAACATACCTTCGTAAAGTGCCTTGCGTAATCTGCTCGCCTGCGCACTTGTGGGCTGTTAGCTCATCACGTCTTCTTGCAGTGGTCGACTGAAATCGGGAAAAAATTAGGCCACACAAGCCTCACATGCATTTTCACACCGCTATAATTTCGCCTTTTTAGAAGATACAACGCTGTAATTCTGCGGAATGCTAAAGCTCTCTGCTGCCTACGAAACCCATGAGCCGCAGCCGGAAGTCAATTCGATCTCGACAGAGTTATTGCACTCCGAACATGCCCGCGCGTGCAATTTGAGAGCTGTTGCGCGCAGTCGATTGATAGCTTTGATTCTATATGCACTGTTCACGACGCACTCCAAAGGCTAGCTGGACTGCGTTAGAGCAATTCCTAACTACGGCGGCTGAGAATTTCTCATAAAACTCCCCAAACTCGCACTCTACAAGCTGTCGCGCCCACTCGATTGATAGGTCGGATCCTGTATGCATTGTGGACGACGCACTTTCGAGGGATTCCTGGCATGTTAGAGCAGTTCACGCCATGCTTGTGATACTCCGAGAACATGCAAATCTCGGAAAATAAGCTTCTCCAATCGCGAAGAGCCCGTTAAAGTCATTTTTGCCCACCCACTGCGAAAATGCGGTGTTCTGATAAGTTGTATAAGTTGCTGTGTAGGTCTCGAAGAGGCAAATCGAACGGTACCAATCGTTTCTCAGAAAACCTAAAATTGAAGGAGTTATGAGCATGCAACGGTTTTCGACGAGTTGGTACCGACAACTCGTCCGCAGCCTCCCTTCGCAATGGAGCACGATTTTGAACGAAAAACTAACCTTTGAAAAAATTCGGCTGAACTTTGAAATTTTTGGCAACTTTTGACCGGGAAAATGCGGCTTTTTCGGCATTTTTGAAAAGGCTACGGCCACAACTGTAGTTGAGACGTCCCTCGTTAATGAGTATCCCTTGGCTCTTTAAGAAAAAGTTAGGGCCAAATAGCGAAATACATTTTTATATCATTGGGTTGGCCTCGTTGAAGGGATCGCGAAGCTATGCGAATTTTTCAAAATGGATGAAGACCAAGGCGGCTACGGCAAAAGAATAGAAAGGACGCGGATAGCGCGCCTACCGCGCCCTTTTTCCAATCCCAATGGTGGGTATTATAGTGTTCGATTCTCGTCCTATGCGTCCAATACTAAATTTCAGAAGCCCCTAGCTGCTTGGGCTCAAGAGTGCAAGAAAGAAACTATTTTTTTAGTAATTGAAGGGTAGAGATTCTCGTAATGGTATCCATTTCGCCGTTCAGGCATGCGCCTGAAGCCGTTAACAAGTTCTTTTAGCCGATTTCAAGTGAATCAAAAGTGAAACTAATCACGATTTTAGCGAAAATTCCAGGTGTGTGAAAGTTGTATCAGTTTTTCTCTCTGAGATAAACTTTTATTAGGTCAGCAATCTGGTGAAGGGAAACAAGGAGATGTAGCACGCCTAATAGGGATATGAGAAATGTGTGAAACTTAATGTGAGAAATTGATCGGTGTACATATGCAAAAAAACGTATAGAAAAAGCATCTCGATGTGGTACTATAGGTTTTTTTCTAAACGCGTTTCTAGGTCATAAAGTGTTTCCGAAAGATGTCGATCACAAAGAGAATGACCACGCCAGTAGAACGAAGCCGCCGCTTGCAGAACCGTATTTCCCGTTGACTATGCTATTTTCCGTGGTCTTCCTGAAACCAGAATTCAACTGACCCGAACAAAAATGGAAACAAGGCAGATCTTCTAAAAATGCTGGAGTGGGCACTTCGGAGACATCTTAAATATAAATCGAACAATTTCAAAACGATTGGCTCTCACACATGTTCAAGCGGATGAAATCTTCTACCGTGTTGCTTTGTTGCGAACGGCAAAGATCAGAAAAATGGTTGCAGTCATCTATACGGCGATAAATGAGCTCGTTCGAAAACTGTTATTTTTAAATTCCTCGTCATCACCATTTTCATTAGTGTCTGTCCTGCGTGGGCTCGGAGTCCTCTCTTTTGGCATGGTGACGCCAATTCTCCCGATCAAGTGCTTGATTAGGATGGACTTCAGTTGTATCCAGTTATCTTCAAGTTCAAGTGCAACATATCTAGACAAGCTGCCTTGGACGTCCTATGGGCCGCTTTCCAGGGACCTCACGGTTCAGGCCAATCTTGCGAACGGTGTCGTATCACCGAAGGCGAGCTTCAGGCAACTTGTCGTCTATCGGGTGACACAGAACCTCTGTAGTTACGAACGCAGTCCGATGTAACACCGTCCGCCACCACAACATTTTCGTTTCCATTACAGAGTCGACTCTCAGTTTGTTTGGTCACGGACCAGCATTCTGCACCGTACTTCGCTACCGGACGAACAGCTGTTCTATGCACCTTTGATTTGAGGTGCATAGGTGTCGTCTTGTCGCACAGCACCCCAGTCAACGAGCGCCATTTGAACAATAATTCACTCACTCTCGCGTTCCCCTCCAACTTTATGCTTCCATAAGACGCGACTGTTGATTCAATACACGCGAAAAATATAACTCGTGAGAGCTCAGTGTCATTGATCTCAATATTATAGATCCGTACTCGTTTACATCCGTGTCAAGTATTCCGCCTGTTTGACGATTAGCGTGAGTCCGAACAATGCCAAGCCATCGCGCCATGCCCGTTTCTGTTGCTGGAGATCAGTTCTGTCTTCACATGCAAACATGACATCATTAGCATACAACAGCGTCCAGTGTGCCGCCTGGAGATTTCGTGAGGCCGCATCCATGAACACCACGAAGAGCAGTGGGGATAGCACAAATCCCTGATGCACTCCTACTGAGATGGGAAATTTCGGCGAGGTGCCCGCTGGCGCTCGCATTCGACTCCTTGGGCAAGAGTACAGAATGCGCACTCACTCAAGCTCTTCAGGGATACCACGTTCTCGTAACGCGTGCCATATAACAAGTTTCTGTTTCTCGCAGTGTTTCTCCAGCAGAGGACGAATGCCATGATCAGGGCCTCAGTCGGTGGCGATACCCGCTGGCGGGTGGAAAGCTGGACGATATCCAGCATAAGTTCATCAACAACTCACTCGAAGGTTTTCATGGTGTGTTAAAAAAGGTGGATTGGACGGTAACTAGTGTTGATTTGGTATGTACGACGGGAGCGGCTGTGCTAACATGTTTATTAACAAGCACACAAATCACTGAGGTGTACGGGCGGCACCACGACATGTCGACACCTCTGGACTAACAGAAAGGGAGGTGACGAAGCGCCGAGAAACCCATCGCCGCAGATGACAAGCGTAGTGCTCAGGACGTCCTTTCTTCTTCCAAATCAGGATGGTCGCGCTTTGCTGCCACCTCTCAGGCACATTCTTCTGTGCAACAACGTGATGGAATATTGGTGTTCCCGCCATAAAACGAGGTGATGTGGGAGTCACGTTCTCAAAGTTTGGTTTTCACATAGGTGAGGTCATGTGAGTCTGCATACTCACGTATACGCTCACCATCGGCGTTGCGCGACCCACAGCCAAAAATACCATGACAATTGCGTTATTTGAAGAACAACAAGTACGATCACACCCTTCACTCATGATCAGCCGTAGTCTGGCTTGCATTTATCTCTTCCTTGTCATGGTGGATATCACAGCCTACTTTTTTTCGCTATAACTTGGGTGATTTTGGATCTTTTGGTATATACCACGTCTCATAAATAGAAGTTAGATGGCCACAAAAGGTGCAGAACCCTAAAACGCAAGAGGCAAGAGTGCATAGTTCGCTAGCATGCGTAATACGCAATTGCATGTAATACGTGTATTCCACTTTCATCTGTCTTCCACAGATTATAGACAGGTTTTTCTCAATATTTGGAGCCAAGTCTGTCGTTCAAACTTCATTCAGCTGGCGCTTTGGCGCAATTGCCGAAACGACTCATTGACGCAGCCAAGAAGGCGATGAGCTAACCATCGTCGTATGGGAAGCGACGTGGGGGATACATGAAAGTCAATACAGCAAGCCTGATTTTAAAACGTGACTATGCCTTAAGGGGTATAATTTGTCTTCTAGGGAAAGAAGTCAAAATCAGACAAGAAGGAATATGGAAGAGAATAAGAAACGGAAACAAAACAATACCGCTTTATGTTCGTTTTCAGAGGAACGGCAGAAGTCAAACCTTGCTATCAAACGCTAGCATTTCTAAAGCGGAGATTAGAATAACCAAACTGTCGAAACATGACGAGAAGGCGGATTCCAGGTAAGATTTTGAGCATTTAGCAATGCAATTTGCTAGCAGATTTTACAATATCGGCTCGTTATGCGCCTTCACGGGAAAGTTTTTGCATGAACTCTCATAGAAATTGCTTCTCAATCTAAATCTGATGCGCAAGGCAGAGACGACTTACGCGAGCACCTGTCTAGCTGGAACTAATAGACCTCTGACGTCGTCTCTCCTCTCGATAACCTAAAAGTACGTAGTACCTTCATTATGCTTCTTGTTTTGTTGTGCCTCAACAATCTGCAACATTTTTGTTGCCGGCTTCTATATCTGTTTGGTATCGTAAGATTCGAGGAAGAACATTCTCGAATTCTCGAGATCTACTGTTAAAGGCAGCACGATTTCGTAATACCGGACTTACTTCTCGTTATCATCTTTTCTCGTACGACTGAAGAGTCGCGCTATCTCTTCTTGTTACCCTGTTTGACGAGAAAACTCCGTCTGAAGACACAGGATCCTCCATTTTCGGCTTTTCACAAATCTCGACGTTACGAATATGCCGTTGTGACTTCGAATGCGCGAGCTAGCCAGGATAGCACAGCTTTATTCGTCTGTCGTTTTTAGAGTGGCTCTAAATAATTGTAAGAAGCTTTGTTTAACGCAAGCACATACATAAGGTTAGATCTTTCGATACCGCACAGGTATAGAAACCGTGGCACATCTGTAAAGATTTCATCAAGCTCAGTGTTTTATCAATAAAGGGAGAGTTTCATCATCATCTTCTTCTTCTTCTTCAGCGTTTCTCCCGCTTCGTGGCGGGGTCCGCTATTCTGGTGTCATGACGCCACCTTTCCCGATCCAGCGCTAGATCGGGGTGGACACCAGCTACTTTCAAGTCCGTATGTAACGTATCAGCCCAGCGCTGCTTCGGTCGCCCCCTAGGCCGCTTTCCTATTACCTCGAAGTTAAGGCCTATCTTGCGGACGCTGTCTTCTTCTCCACGCAGAACGTGGCCGTACCATCGTAAGTGAGCTTCGCGCATCTTGTCAGCTATCGGCGCGACACCGAACTTGTGCCGAATGACATAGTTTCGGATGCGGTCCATGCGCGTAACTCCTGCCGTCCAGCGCAACATCTTCGTTTCCATTACGCTGAGGCGACTTTCCGTCTCCTTTGTCGCAGGCCAACACTAAGCCCCATACATTGCTACCAGCCGGACGACTTCTCTGTAGATCTTCGACTTCAAGCGCACCGGTATCTTCCTATCGCAGAGCACGCCAGTCAACGAACGCCACTTGGACCAAGCTGCACTCACGCGTGAATTCACTTCGACCATCAGTTTGCCGTCAGACGCGAATGCTGATCCCAGGTACTTAAAGACCGCAGTGCGTGGAAGCTCGATGCCGTTAACCTTGATGGAGCTGGACTCGGTAACGTCCGTTGTTAAATACTCGGTCTTCTTCACGTTCAATCTGAGTCCAAACCGCTCCAAGCGATCACACCAAGCTTGCAACTCTCGCTCGAGTTCTCCTTTATCTTCGCTAGCGAGCATCACGTCATCGGCATAAAGCAACGTCCAGGGGACGGGCTTCTGAAGATCTCGTGTGATGGCATCCATGACGACAACAAAGAGGAGTGGGGAAAGCGCAGAACCCTGGTCTACCCCCACAGGGATGGGAACCCCATCGAGGTTCCGGCTGCAGCTTGAACTCGACTCTTTGGACAAGAATAGAGAATTCGCACCCACTCTGTGAGCTCTTCAGGAACTCCATGTTGACGCAGGGCGTACCATATCACCTCACGCGGTACGCGGTCAAGGGCCTTCTCCAAGTCGTGGAAGGCGATGTGCACTGGCTTCTGTTTCTCGCGATGCTTCTCTCTCAGGAGGCGGGCGGCGTGAATGGCATCAACGGTGTCAAAGCCATCCACGAAGCCGCACTGATTACTGGAAAGCTGGACGATGTCACGAGCTCGTCCGTCGACAATTCACTCAAAGATCTTCATGCTGTGCGAAAGCAAGCGAATCGGACGGTAATTGGAGCAGTCTGCAGGACTGCCCTTCTTCTTCCAAATTGGAATCGTCGTACTTTAGCGCTAACACTCAGGCACTTTCTTCTCCGCTACAACCTGATTAAAGAACCATTCAGCAGGGCACCAGAATTTTGACCTCCATGAATCAGCTGCCACGTCATCGTATCGAACCACTTTGTCTGGCATCATCTTCTTCAAAACCGCTTCAATCTCCTCCACGGTGATCTTCTGAACGGGGCGTGGGTTGGAGCCGTAGAAGGGATGGCTGGATGAGGAAATTCTACTGTAGAGATTTCCTCAAAGTAGTCGCGCCATCGCTTCAATGCCTTCTTGCGGGCCGTAAGAAGATGGCCGTTCTCATCATTGGTGTCGAAAAGCCTCTCAATATCCTCGGTCTGCCGATGGCGAAACTTTGCTGTTCGGTACAAATACCGCTCACCATCGTGCGACTCGAGCTTTTCGCTGACATCTCCATAATGAATGGCTTTTGCAACAGCCACGGTCTTCTTTGCAGATTTCCTCGCTTCTTGGTACTTCCGCGAGTTATCGTCTGTCTTTTCGCTGAGAAACACGTGACAAAACGACTTCTTCTCTCGCACTTTTGCTTTCACGTCATCTGTCCACAGCCATGCCTGCTTTTCGACCTTCCGTCGCCCAGGCTTCGTAATGCCGAGTTCACTGTGCAGCTTGACGAATCGCGTCGGTCGTTTTCTTCCAAGTTTCGTCGACAGTCGTGACTGTGGGTAACCGCACGCGAGAAATCACAGCTGCTTCCTTCTCTCTCATTCGCCACCACTTGATTCTTGCTGCACCGCATCGCTCGACCTGCTTCAGCCTCGGAGGGGCGATCTTCAAAGTGCAGATCAGCGATCGGTGCTGTTGTGGGACCGTCTCATACGGCACGATCTTCGCGTCTGTGACAAGACTCCGGTCACGATCCTTGTCAAGGACAAAGTCTTTCTAACCTAAGACTTGAAGCTCCCACTATAGTATGAGATGAGGTGGGAGTCGCGTTTTCGGAAAACGGTGTTCACAATGGTGAGATTATGCGATTCGCCTACTCAAGAATGCGCTCACCATCGGCGTTACGAGACACGTATCCGAAACCACCATGACAGCTGTACTCGTCCTTCGTAGCACCAACGTGCCCATTAAGGTCACCAGCGACTATAATGACATCTTTCGACGGTACCTCTGCTGTCTTCTTATCCAGCAGGTTCCAAAACTCATCCTTGGCTTGGTCGGAGCAGCCAGTCTGTGGAGCATACGCAGAGAAGAAGGTGTAGAGTCGCTCCTTAGCGGCGACAACGATCTTCATCAATTGATCGTCAAAGCGCTCAACGCTTACAATCGAGTCACGAAATCGTTCGGAGACGATTATTCCGACACCACTGGTGGTCCTGGGACTTCCACACAGAACGGCCTTGAAGCCACGTCCTATGTCCCTTGACTTGCGGCAGGACCACCTCGTCTCCTGCACCGCACAGAAATCAACTCTTCTACGCTCCAGTGCTTCAACCAACTCGCACGAGCGGCCCGTCAACGTACCCACATTCAGCGTTGCCACGCGGGTCCTGCTTACGTTACGGGACTTTCGGACTAGCTCAGTTGCCCCCCGATGCCGTCCTCGCATCAGGGACCCTCGCATACTTCTCACACTCGCCGGATTGTGCGAGTGCGCGTCGGCTCCCGCGGACGCCGTAGCACTATCACGAAAAACTTGCAATGTCATGAACCATGTTATGTGACATGGGTGTTCGTAGGCCGGCCTGTCACAAGGGCCTGTCGCCTGCAATCGAATGTCCGTGTTCGGCTTAGCTCGCAGAGCGGGCAGTTTCCAGTGGCACCACGTGGAGGAACGGACATCGCCACCAAAAGGAGAGCTTCATGAACACACTTATTCCCCTCTGCGGATAAAATCGCCACTAAAATTTCTGATATTTTTCAAAAATATCACCGTTTTAAATGGGTTCTTCAAAAATCAAGCTACAGTTTTCGGATTCACAGCTAGCAGCTTAGAAAAATGGACATCGTTGTTGTGTAAGGGTGTGCAATCAACGTCTATTTAACTGTTTAGGTAACAATTTAATAGCTATTCATAGAGTGATTACATTTTCAAAGAAAGGGGGAGGGAGCTCTACAGCAATTGCAACTGATTGTCGCTGATTAATACCAAAATAAAGCGGTTGATGATTAGAAAAACCGAAGTGAACCCGAAGACTACAACTTTCAGACCCAATCCATAGAGCCGTAGTTCTTGCCGTCTCCTCTCTGTCATAGCTGTGGAGACAATGAGTCCGAAAAGCCAGAAATATTAATAGCAATAGCATTTACGCAGTATTCCCTTAACGCTCTGCTTGCTAGGAGAGTTTTCTGGATGCGAGGTGCATTCTGGGTTTCCTTCTTGCTGATTGCTATCCAGCGAAATGCCTCCCTCCTCTGTATCAGCTTGATGTGAAGTTCTGCCGTTCTAACGACAGCAATGAAACAGTAATGAAACCTTCTCACGGCTACAAGGAAGCACTGTGGCTGTTGGAGAGCGAACAGCAGCTGTCATCTCACGTTCTCCGGGATCGAGCACAGAACACAAGAGTTGTTTGCTACTTCAGCCTCCCATGGACTTTCGGAAAGAGACACAGCATTGTGAAAGAACAGGAGGCACTGATTACAAGTGTATGGACTAAACCTGCTAAATGAATGTCCTGGGCGAGTTATGTGCTGTCAGAGCTCGCGTTGTTTACTTTAGGTGGTGCATACTTCGCTTGGCTAAGTATTATACTCGCAGCTGCAGATGCGCTTCAGTGGTAGAGTTCTCGTAATTGAAGTAGTTGGATTAAGGGTTCGATTCTTGGTGATGCTCTGAATTTCACTTTGCGATTTATTGTCAGTGCTGCTCGTTTTCTTCAGGTTCATTAAACTTTGAACAAAAGTATGGGGTAACAGTTCTCATTTGAGTTTCTCGAGCTCTAGAAAGGTAGAGAGGAAGCAAATTTTGTTATTTATGTGAAGTGGATCAAAACCGGGGCCAGATTAGTGGTCAGCACCCCACCGCAAATAACTCCATATACAAAGTTTGGTCGAGATTCGTACTTCGGACCTCACCACTCTCACGTACATATGCATACCTTAACCACCCATAAAAGGCCTAAAGTAAGGGTTGTTAGATTCGTGATCAGCGCTTCAAACAACTCCCTTAGCTAAAGATAAAGAAAGTGATATCGAAAATCTTTTCACCTCGATGGTCGTGCAGTGATGGCTCTTGATTTTCTAACGGCTGGGCCGTTTCAAGATGAAAAGTGTGAACATGAATGAAATCCAAAACGAACTAACCAGATGGTAAGACAGGTGCCGATGTAATAATGTTATTCAACAATGGCTTGAGTGATAGTGGTGAGGTCTATGTAAAGTACCGTAACTTTCCCCAAACCTTGCGCGTTGACGGTCTTAGGGTGCTGTTCACGAATCTGGCTTTCGTGTTTGACTCACTTCACTTAAAAATCAAAGCTTGCGACCTTTTCACCATCGAAGAGCTCGAGAAACATAAACGGGCGTTGTTACCATACATAGGTTTGTCCAATACACATGCGGAAAAAGGGTCCCACTGACGATAAATGGCAGAACGCAAAAAGCACACGCCAAGAATCGAACGTATGATCCCTCTCTTTTATGCGAAATCGCTGCCGCTGCCGCTCCCTGCTGAGCACACTAAACGCGCGCCATGTGGAGTCGACAACGCGAACTTTGTCCAGTCAGAATCCGTGTAGGAGGTGTATTTACCAGATTCGTCCTGCGCATTTGTAGTCAACGTTCCAAACTTTTCCACACGACCTTTCCGCCCTTTCCGGCTTTTTATTTCAGTTGATCATAAGTTGCTCTAGGGCTGAAAAATTCAATTAGGGTAAAAATTACTACACTTAACTCCCAACTTCTCTCTTCTTGAAACCTCGGCATTGTAAGTTGTGGCTGTTATTATGTGGTTCATTCGTCTCTACTGGTGACAGGGCGAAAATTCCCCTCAACGGTGGACATTGGTGAGTTCGTCCTCTCCTTTGGTCTCTTCGGGTGTTTGTAGAAGTAGGTCGAAATACTAGAGTGGTTGAGTGGGATAGAGCGCAAATCTAACCGTCTCACCATGTTTAGGCCTCTGAAGACGACGGAACGTCGAAACGTCAGGCCCTGCTGTTCAAACTTGTCCACCTAAGAACTACACTTAACATAACTCTGCTTAAGAAAACCTACACCAACAAATCTACATATATTTGTGAGTTTTCGGCATACTCTTGTACGAGGTAAGATTTCTCTCCTGAATGCTTTCTAAAGACCTCTGAAAAACCGACGTATGGAAAGCGATTTAAAAAGGGGTGGATGTTGGCCTTTGCCAATCCAACCGTGAAATGTGTACGAATTCCAATTCTGCGGGGTATCGAGTAGCCGTTTAAACGCGCATTTGACCTGCACAGTGAATTGCGGGGCTTGGCAGACAAGTGTGATGCCAATACCAAGTACGGACTGAAGGGTTTGCTGGTCTTGGCGGGATCCGAACCATGAGCCCTCAAGGTCAGGCAGTCGGCGTTTCTTTCGGCTACGCCACCATGCGCTTCCATAGAGCGTATCCATAGTAAATAAGAGAGCAACATTTTTCACCACGCATTTTCCATTTTCAGCACTTCTTACAACAGAGAGGTGCCTAATGTTGCAGATCTTTCTGTGCACTCACGGTCAGCGTAATGGCCCTGTTGGCATCCATGCTATCACACACTAGCACTCTCCGTCCCTCCGCCCTTCTTCGGGCCATTATCAGCCGAAATCATAAAGGCGCAGCTATGACCATCGTGCTGTGCCTTCAAAGATATGACACCCTGCTCAATCTTAGACAGCGCTCAACAGATGAACATCTGCCTGGGCCTTCGACGCGGGACTAAATGTTGCTCGAGTTTGAACCGATGCCCTAATAAGGACAGGCTACGGTCTTCGAACCGGTCATTGCTCTAGCAGCCGCTCCCCTTCGACATCGCCACGGGATAACGACGCGAAGGGGCACTCCTGCAACCACGGGCTCCGAACCCTTCATCTCGCGCCCGTAACGCGCGCCCATGCGCCTTGCACTAGGTTCACCTCGTGGTGGCTGCATTGCTGGTCATCACATCGCGGCGCTGGGACGACAGCTGCTTGTGCCACGGTGATAGCCTTCAGCGATAGCAATATGATCCTCAATATGGTTAATGTACGATAAAGAAGGGGCAGTAGCAGGCAGCAGTAGCACTGTGCCGGTCGCGAGTCCTAAATTGTAAACAGGAGCTTTACACCCTTGATGAGTTGATAGTTTACAACTGAGGTTCCTCCTCTATATATAATAGGATTGTCAGGAAGCAACAAACTACTGGCAATCTTTTGGCTGATCGTCGAGGGCTATCGCCTATAAATACCTCCAGAGGCCCCATTCATCAACGATACCGCCGGTATCATCTCTCTCCGGATTCACCATATCGGCCTACGTACTAACGGTATATCGGTTATTGTATCTGTATCTCTGTATCTCTCTGTACTAGTGTGATACAGAGAAATACAGAGATGCAGATACAATAACCGATATACTGTTACCGGTCGGTAAGCGGTTGCTGAATCTGGCCCTCATGCAAAAGTAAAATGCGTCGTGCTTCTCTAGGGGATTGATCGGCTAACCCTTGCACCTATCCAAGTCTGACTCTCGATGAATCTTCGCATCTTTGAGTTTGCAATCGACGAGCTTCTTCTTCAGCGTGGCCAAGATTGGTATAACTCTTCATTGCGGCTTACGTTTCGGCGTTGTCGCCCTCTTCGGAGCCTTAGATGTGGACAGGGCGCGAGTCGACGCTAATTGGCTCCGCAGGCACTGTCCCGCGTCTTTGCCCGCACCGTCTTCAGGCAGAACGTCCCCCTCCCCAACCTTGCACCTATCCCTTGAGCAGAGCTACTCATTTCAAATGCTCGATTTCAACTGTGCGTCATTGTGGTACATTCTGACGCACTATTCGAAACAACAAGACACTGTTCTTGCATTCGACCTTTTCGTTCTGCACTTCAGCTCTCAGTAGAACCTTCATACTTCTACTTGCTTCCTAGCGGTTCCTCTATGTTTCTTTGCACATTGTGAACACTTCGTAAGTGTTGGGCGTGTACCAGATAGGCTGCGAGGTTGAAAAAACTATTTCAGAACTGAGGCGAAACGTCGCAAGCATCATGTTAGAATTGGGCCCTTCCTTACCAATTCGTGAACACAATAGTGGTCCGCAGTTAAGAAGATATTGAAAAGATTTTTCTCGACTGACAAAACAACACAGTGATAAACGAAGTGTCACTTTCATAGCGCGTTCGACTGCCAGGTGTTGGACGAGCTGCACAAAAAGGAATGCGTCATGGTATCGACTTACCCCAGAACACTAGATCTTCATAGAACTACGCAATTCCTGAGATCGCTAAAATTCTCCTGTCCTTGAAGTTATTGTTCAGCTCTGATCTAAAGTTTTGGTAGGCAGATCTAAGGTAAAGAAAACGGCTCCTACGCGAAGATGATTGTCCGCAATTTCCTACATTTCTAAAAAAAATGCCTACAATAATGTATTTGCTGCACTAGCGGAAACACTGTTGACTCCGGTTTTCATCTTTGGATTATCGAATCAAGTTCCCATTTCACGACTTCTCACCAAAGCTTCTATGTATTATAGATACAAGTGATAAGATGGTCTTCATGTGTCTACGATTTGGAGTTCGAAGCAAAAAGCATCCACTAATCAAGACATCGAAACAGCCATTGTCGCTGTCGTCACATCATGTCACACTCTTTCTGGTAGCCGGAGAAACATTTTCAATTGTTCCCGCACACTATTCATAATTTATATTTCACCTGATCTAAGAAATAAGAATTTTCACAACTATGGCACGGCAACAAAGTATGGGAGCGCACCTTAGTGACCTTGCTCTCAAAAACGAGGACACCTTTTAAACGCAACAAGGCCGGAATCATTCAGTGCATTAAAGCGAGTCTGCGTCATGCACGCGAAGGTGCTGTCGCGATTTTTATTTAATTGGTAGCGCAAATTCTGCCAACTTGGAGCATAAAAATGAGGAACTGCGTGTTTTCTGCCGTTGTATTTGCTGCATCGTTTACAACTGTAAACTCCATGCAAATAGAAATTCGAATAAAAATCATGGCGTCTTGAACGAGAGAAAGGCACAATTTCTTTTCTAAACAGTAAAAAATAGCGACCTTTAAGGCTGGCTTTAATCCATTATTTTCCTCAAAATTGAGAATTTTGTGTAATTTTAAACAATGTGTGCACTTATTGGGCAGGTGAACTAAGGGGTTAAATACTAATTTTTATTTGAACAAAAAATTATTCTAACGTCTTCGGGGAGAGTTTCTAGTTTAATGTGGAAGAAGCTTGTTTGGATTTGGAGAATGTCCAGTTTGATTTTAAAAGCGTTAGGCTTGTTGAGAGGAGTATCCAATTTGAGGTGAAAATGGTATAAGCTTCTGTTCAGTTGTTGTGGAAAATGTATGGAGAGTGCGAGAAGCAAACGGGCTCATCGCAACGAAGGGTGCAGACGCTTCGGTTCCGCACAGTAAAGTGCGGTCGCTACGGCGCAATGAAGGCGACCGCTCACAGTTCAAGAAATGAAGTTTGTCTTCCAAAAATAAGGGTAAAAAGTCGAAAAGCAAAGTGTATGCTACTGTTAGAGAGTCACACTTCGACTCCACATACCTATGTAGTACTGTCTGACTTCTCGAACGTTAACTTTCTCGAAGGTTTTCTACTCGACTCGTATAAAAAAATAAGGATTTCCCGACTCCTCAAACTCCCCATAATTGTGGACAAAGCAACCTTCTCGGCAGCAAAGACCATTGGGTGCTGAAGAAGAAGAACTGACCCATTTACTGATCACGGCAAACTTCGAGATAGATAAGCTCCACTACTAACAGTTAAAAGTGTCTGTGGCATCATTGCAGGGTAGAACTGGCTCTGAAACCGAGAGCAAGTATGAAAGCACCCTTCAAGGTTGAAGATGGAGAACGCAAAAACATGGGTATAACGAGGGACCGAACCTTCCACCGTGCAGCGGCATGTTCGCCACCTTCGTCACTGGGCAATTCCTACCTACCTGGCTACCTTTGCCGAGGCAGCTATAACCTGTACCCAGCTAATGGCTTCGAGGGTCTTTTGAATGACCAAGGTCTTTTGATGGTGCAAATGTTGCTGAGGTGTTGTTCTTGCCGAGTTCTTCTTCCACCCGTTAATTCTGTTCGTCCGCAAATAAAAGCAAATGGATAAAACGAGGACCAATGGACCCCAATGTCGGAAGATTCGTGCCAGAGAGCGACTACATCCCTATGGCAGGGCATGAACCGATACGTGCAGAGCAACAGAGGAGAAGTGAAGAGGTAAAGGCTTCTGCTTGACAACGCCAAATGGAGAAGCAATACTCGACCTGGCTACCGCTCACGACATGGCTGCTTGTAGCAGGCATACTTTTCGCGAATCGAGAGTGCCAAATGGTAGCCTCTGTTAGCGAAAAACGAGAATCGGCCACATCTTGGTCTAAATGCCTTCCCTGAAAGCCTTCGTCATGTGATGGTCACTTTGGGAAAGGTTATAGCTATCACAGTGTAGGAATTTGGTAGTCGATCCTACCATAGCTCCATCCGGCAAACTCAAGGTGCAGACAGAACGCGATGGTTGATTCTGTGGGATCGGCGACCTGCTACGAATTAGAGTGCTTGAAGCAGATCATCTGAGGCCTTAAACGAGACCAATTACACTAACTGTCCTGTAGTGTGTCCTGGAAAGCGTCGGTGCAGCGAAGGGTGGAACCAAAGGAGAAACAGCGCCATGGCTCAAGAACAAAGAGGTAAACATGGCTTTAAAGAAGACCTTAAAGTAGTAACAGAAGCGCGAACATCTCCTGAGATGTTAAGTGCAGGCATAGCTAAGGCAATGAACGCGAAGATGAATGCTCTGAATAGGAGCACTTCATCACTGGCTGGCCAAGGCACTGTATAGAGCAAGGCTCGACACAAAACTAGTCAAGACTTTGAAGACTACTCACGGCAGTGTACAATGGAGGTCAGCCAAGGTAAGAAGCAGATGAGATGAGTACTTTCAAAAATACTGAATGAGGAATTCCCTCGTTAGGAAGATTAGTGTTATGTCTGTGGCGTTGCTGACGGTCGGACCAGTTGTTGTCGAAAGTTTGTCCGGCATAAGGAAGGAAAGTAAGAGTGAAACACACCAGAAGAACACGACGTTTATACACTTGTAATCAAGGCTATCAAGACTCACAGTTGAACTCATTCCTATACAACCCCTCTCCTTTAGAAAAAAGATCACATAGAATCAAATACTACCTTACATGTGGATCCATGTGCTGTAGTCTTGTTGGCTGTCGTGCGCGAGTTGATCGCCGTAGATGATCCCCGTCAGTTGTTGGTTGTGTTTGCTAAAGCTTGCCATCTCAAACAGCACGTCAAGGTCCTGCTGTGTTGTGTGTGTTCGATCGTAGGTGCGCATTCGCAGCAGTCTAGCATGTCGAATCGATGATGTGCTTCCAACGAGCACTTTATAGAGTACGCGTTCGATTCGTTGAAAAACTTCTCCATTGTTCCAATTGGGATGTTCTCCGTTATAGAGGCGTACGACAGCATTTCCTCTTTCGTAGCGCTTGTAGCGCTTAAGACCGCTGCTTTGAACTGCGTTTGATGTTATGAGTTGATGGTCGTCGAGGTGTTGGTTTGAGGAGTGAAAGTGACATTTTTAGTTTTCTTCCGACGACGAATTCTGCAGGTGGTAAGAAGAAGTGCTCGACGCCATTTTCCATGCTGTACCTTGTGAACAGAAGTGAACTGTGTGCCATTGTTAGAAACGAGGATTTCGGGTGTACCGTACCTAGTGAAGGTTTGACGCAGGAGAGCTATAGTGGTTTCCGTTGTGGTGCGGATGCTGTTGAAAATTTCAGGCCATTTTCAGTAGGCGTCCACCATCAGTAAGAAGTGTGATTCTTCGAAGAGGCCGGCGTAATCTACGTGGATGCAAGACCATGGTTTCTGGTATATGGTAGGGGCCATGATGCAAGTGTTGTTCTGATTAGCAGTTTTGATACGGATAAGCATTTAGTACAACGAGGAACAGTGTTTTCAATGTTCTTGTGTGTTTTTCAATGTCCTACCCCTGGCAGGTAGGCGTATCTTCCTGCTCTTGCTTTCATCCGCACTATTCGAGGGGGTCCTGTGTGAAGCTGGTGAGGAACTCATGTCTGTAATTATGATGGGATGACCACGCAATCAACTAGCAGGAGGCATCCGTTGAAAGTTGAAAAGGAGTCGCGTCTATTGTAGTGCTTCAGAAGGTCGGGATTCCTGATTATTTTTGGCTACGGTCCTCTGATATAGGTATTGATTAGCGAGACCTTTGCTGTCGACTCCCTGATTTCATTCGATAAGGATCGAACTGCACTCGCGAAAACATGTGTAATGTCGGCATCAACTGCGGTGGTCGCAATCACTCGGTCTTCGCCTTGAGTCGAGTTTGTGATGATGAGTTTTAAGAGTGTGTCCGTCTGCCCGAAGATGGTTGTCTTTGTGTATTGAATACTAAGGTCGTTGACCAATAGCTTTGTTGCCCAGCGTTTAACTTGTTCGTAGTGTAAATTAGGATTCCTTTCTTTGTTCCAAACGTGGAAAGTAGTGGTTTACCGTCCAATGGAAGAATAAATCTGCGGCCGTGAAGCTTGTTATAGAATTGTTGCGCTGCAAATACAAGGACCAGACCTTTTTCGGTTTGGCTGTAGTTCTTTTCGGCAGAAGCGTTAATCGCGAACAATAGCCCTTTCGGATTCGCTTGTAGCTTTCCGGCAACGTTGTCGCGCTTCAGGTTGGCGATGCTGACGTTGACCATAGTTGGATTTCCTGGGTCACGTCAAGGAGGGGAGTTCATGATGCTGTATATCACCAATTTGGAGATCCATTCTGATCCCAATAAGTTTGATGGATTGCTGCTTACGTAGTTTCGCTTGAGCTGATGTGACGTTGAACCTGTATGTGCATTGGCTTGGTCAATGAAATGGATGCGACCTTTGGATGCACTGTGACTGAGGTTGAAGCTTATGTCTACCTATGTGTTTCCACGTCGTTTTGTTAATGAAGGTGACATCCGAAGTGCTATCCACTTGGAAATTGATTAATTGACTGTCTACCGTGATGGTGGCGAAACGACGGTATTGACCGCAGTTGATGCTTGAAACTGTGAGGACTGCGTAGGAGCGTGTGGTTTACCTCGCTGTGCGATAGGATCAAGGCTGCTTTGTTCGACTTTTGGCTGAGCCGTAGAAGCCGTATTTGTGACCACTTCTGTGACAGTTGAAGCGATGTTGACGATGGTTGCAGTTGCAAGCGAAGTGCATTGCTTCACAGAGTCAGCATGGCGTAAGGCGCCTTTTATACTGGCGCCGCCGCGCGGCGCGGCGTGATAATTGACATAGCTATCGATTTTTCTTCGCGCCGCTCGGCGGCGCCGCATCGCTTTCATACTCCGCCGCCTCAATACACCACATTTGACGGAATTTCGGGTTACGGTATTCGGCGAATCGCGCCGCTGAAGGGAAGGACGCGACGCGGCGCGATCAGCCGCGGCAGACTCGGTGTGGAGTGGTAGATTTCACGCCGGGATGAATCGTTCTCTTATGCCCTTTTTGTCTTTGTTCCCCAACCAAAAAAGGTGTAGCAAAATGATGGCGCTAGTGTATTTTCAAGACTTCAGATGTCGAGAAGGGGTGGAAAGACAATCTCTCGACCAAACCTCGCCCAGGGGGGGGGGGGGGTATTTTGGGTACTGATCTCGAATCCGACATCCGCTTTCAAAATTTCGACCGATTGCAGTAAGTTTGAGTGACTGAGGCTGTCGAAGTCATAATCACAAATTTTGCGCAAACTTCGCCTAGAGGGGGGATGAGGGTTATTTGGGGTGCTGATCACGAATGTCACATCCACTTCTCGTATTACGCTGGAGTTTAGGCGAAATCGGTGACCATGACCTTCTTCACCCGTACATACCGCAACCCAGGAGGGGAATGAAGAATTGTAGACATTCCCAAAGTTTCACTTGCTAGCTAAAAATATTTTTAGTACACAATGACTACGGAATAGCCATTCAGAGGGAATTCTGACTGATTCTCGACAATGAGAACCTTCCAGCAATTTTACTTTTGGAGCCGCACACGTTACAGAATAAAGGGTCGTCTAGTGTCATTTGCATTGCAGGGGATTCGACTCAATACCACACCCACCAACTTCAACCTCAGGTTGACACACTTCCTCGATCAGCCTTAAGATTCGTCGCTTCCTACATGAAACCCACCACTAACATTAGCAAGATATATTCCGCTGATCAGCCTAACGAATTCCTTCCGTTCAGGTTCTCCAATGACTCACGGACTGTCTCGTTCGCCATCCTTGGCGAATGGTCTGTAGTAAGCAGAACCTCGTGGACGCGCGTCGCTGACGCTCCCCTTTTCTAATTACAATCGCGCAGTGGCGCGTCAAATTCGGGGCGCGGCGCGTCCAGTCGTGCCGCGTCCCGAATTGACGCGCCGCGCTGCGGCGGGAGTATAAAAGGCGCCTAAGAGGGAGCCTTGGAGAGCGCTTGGAATGTCGCCCTTCTTAATGGCTGTCTGATGTTGCAAGGCTGATCAGGGCTGCTGCTGGTGTCGTCCTGGCTGAAGCGGAGATTGTCGTTCTACTGCTTGTACCGTTGCAGACCCGTCATCAACCATTTTCATGTCGTGCTTCAGATTGAGGAGCCGTTTGCATTCTTCCGTTAATGCCTGGATCGTACAATTGGGTCGGCTTCGACCTTATCGAGCAGAATCAACTGGATAAATGCATCGTTGCCTGACTGGAAAAAACATACAAATATGAGGCACTTAAACTGGCTGTTGTTGCCATCAGCTAGCTTGAATTTTTCGCATTCGCGGTTAACACTCCAGCGTAGGTGATGATGTCGTAGTTAGGATCTTCCATAGCTTCGTGCGAGAGTAGCACGCAATGAATAACGACTGCTGTAGTCCTAAGAGGCCCATGAGGGTAGACACAGTTTTAGGTAAAAGTGAAACACACAACGAGAACATGCCGTTTATATACTTGTGATAATCAAGTCTATTAAGACTGATACTCGAACTCATTCGTATACAACAATTAGGACGAACAGTCATCTAAAGGTCCCACGTTGGTGATCGCCAAGTTAGCAAACGTTGCTAGCTTTGAAGGAGTGCCGACAGAAGCGAGAAAAACGTTAGGGGATCACGGAGTCCGGTGGCCGTTCCTCGACATGAACATAGTGCAGGACGAGATGACGGATACTGGAGGAACAGCGCAATAGTCCCAAGCAAAGGAAACGCTTCCAAATGCTCCAACTAACGACGAATAAAACTGACTTCACACATGATAAAGATCTACGAACGACTACTCGACCAGTAACAGTTCGACGTCATGTCCACGCGGTCCGCCACATCATCATCGCTGAGCAGGTAAGGGGATAAACTCATGTTGGGTCAACTGAAAGAACTTCCAGGGTTTCTAGCCTTCTGTAACATCGCAGGTGCCCATGAATACACAATAGGGCAAGCAAAAAACAGCAGTAGACATGCCTGCAATCATTAGAAGCTACATGCCGATCGAATTACGAAGCTTTTATACTGGTCAGGATAGGATGCGAGATGGAGTATTAGAATCCCACGTCAAAAGATTTATCCTAGAGTCAGAACAACCCTGAACACGCCCGCGGAACTTCCCTAGGAGAAAGTAGAAGTATCCCTCAAATAAGATGTCGTCGAAGTCGACGCCATAGCAGATGACGCTCCTGGTGGGATGAGATGGCGACGGACCACAAAAAAAACATATCTGCGACAAAGCACTCAGGGTGGAAGGACCTGGTGTTTTTTACTTCCCCATTTCTATCATATTTACGCTTTCACTACGTAATTTGCCGCAATTAGAATCATTGTGCAATCACGACACGTACGAGTTGATGAATGTCTGGAAAAGTTCTTCTCCCCAATTCTAAGCAGCGCGCCAAAATGTTATTCTTATTATTCTCAAACATCTTGTTAACTGATTAAGAGACTGCTTTAAGTTGCGGGCGACCAGAAACCTTTCGTCGTGTTTACAGGTTTTTTAACATTAGGAAGACGTTAGGTTTATGATTTATAGTCTGACTATCAGCGGCTGCTTCGTACTTCTCTCTTTTACTAGCAATTAGAGCTATCAAAAATAGAACCGGGAGCTATTCGGTTGGCAACTAAATTCGTGGACTCTCAAGCACCTCCAACAAAAGTGTTTATTAAGAAATAACGAATAACAATTTTCAGTCAAAGTACGATCGCTTGGAACGCGACACTGCTACCAATTTATAAGCTACCTGGTCCATCCCGCAGCTGCAAAAGTCTTCTGTATTCGAGCCCAAGAATCCTTGGAGGTGCATTTTGACCGAGTCCACATTAATAAATCGTCTTCCAACCAAGAAGTGCTGCAGAGAGCTAAAAAAGGAGCATTCACTCGGCGCATAGCCTGTGCTGTAAGTGAATGTGTTAGACGCTCCCAGCCAAGATCTTCGGTGCTTTAAAGTGTCCGATTCGTGACATCTTGTCTGGCGTTATCTTGCTGAAATACAATTCCGCTCCTGATCATGATCAAGCGGAGAGAGCCTCGCTAATCGGACACTTCAAAAAATCGAAGACCTTGGCTGGGAGCATCTAACTCATTTACCTTACAGCCCAGACTATGCGCTGAGTTCGGTGCATCTCTTCTTGGTTGGAAGATGGTTTATTAATGTGGGCCAGGAGAAAATACACCTCCCTGAATCCTTGGCCTCAAAAGCGCAAGAATTCTATAGCCGTGGGATAGACCAGCTATCTCATAAATGGAAGCACTTCTACGTTCCAAGGGACCTTATTTTGATTATTGTAGTTTGCTATTTGTTAATAAATACTTTGTTGAATATTCTTGAGAGTCCACGATCTTAGTTGCAAACCTAATAGAAGTGCTCATCGACAGAACCACATAGTACTTGTAGAGTGGTATGAAGAAAATGTTCCTAAATTCGCTATAAAATGCGGTCTTGTTTGGAGCACTGCTAGTATTTCATGGCTCCCAGGGCAACTGTGAGAAAATGACATCGCTCCTGCATATAGTTCCTATCCGAGAATCAATCAAGCTTTTAGCAGGATGCGTAAGTCGACATCTTAATCGTGCGCTCAAGATCGATTGGTTCAATTTTTAACTTTTACGGAACGTTTCCTAATAAGATTTCAATTTTTCGTTGTAAGTGAGAACGAAAATACAATACATGCTCGTTTATTACAACTTAATCACAATTTATCTAAACAAGAGTGAAGCTGTGACACTTGTGCAAACATAGAAGACATTCACACGGCACACGTCAAAAGTTGTAACACCCTCGAGATCTGAAGTCCACACAAATGTAGATGTAGTTCAATCAACTCAGAATTGTACTGTAGCTTTGTCTTTCATAAAAGATGGTTATTTTCTAGCTTCTTCGCAATCGCATTGTCGCAGTCGTATTTCGTCATAATGAAAATAACATATTGTAATGGACAACATAATGAACATGTAATGTGATCCCAGATCTTTTGGATCGCACTCAGACGTTAGCGTAAAATTTATGAGACTCGAAAATGGGCGGTTATGTAGACACAGCAAGAAAACGCCAGATAAAAGCTTGTACTTTACTGACAAATCAGGAAAGGCACAAGTCTGGAGCAGAATCTCGGAAATAAGCTCCCGAAGTAGCCTCGATAAGTAGACTACTACGATGTGCTGGAAGTAACAAAATTGCAACTTTGGCAGTTAAAAGCAAACGAAGTCATTTCGTTCGAGATGTCGTTTGAAAAGCGCTGTTTGATACAGACACGTCGCAACGGTTTCTTTTAAACTTTTTCAAAAGAAACACCCTATAATCGTGAACAAAGAACAGCACGGCTAGAGGATTGATGGCGGTACTCCAGACGAAGAGGAATGGCAGATAGTTGGAGATTTCACCAGTGCTCAGCTCTATCAGTGGCGCCAGAACGCAGACGTAAAACGGCACATGGACGGAGCAGAACGGAATGACGAACTAAAAATGAAATATTGGGTCAGAAGCGTGGTCGAGAGCTGCTGCACAAATCGAGGTAGTAAGGGAACTGCTGATAGAAAAGAAATGCAAACTACTCTGACAATTCCTATTAAATGACCTTGAGGATTCGGCAAATACGAAACATGTTCTATCACTAATTGGGGGATGGAGATTCTTCCTACAGTATTCGCTCTTGCCGTTCCAGCGTACGGCCTTTTATACTCGCGCCTCCGCGTGGCGTGATGGTTGGCATAGCTATCGAATACTCGTACAGCCTCGTTTTTATACTCCGCCGCACAAAACACCACATTTGACGGAATTTCGAGTTGCAGCATTCGGCGAATCGCGCCGCTAAGGCCTATGGTATACTCCCGCGTCGCTCCAGCGACGGGCGCTGGGCAACTGTCAACGGCGCGCATTCGCTGCAGTGGCGGACGGCGCAGTGGGGCGCAGTTGTCAGTTGACGCGCCATCGCTCCCGCGATGCGTCGCAAATGGATTTATACTCCGCGTCGCGGGAGTGAAACATACTCCCGTGCGACTCCTCCTCCGCGACCATCGCTACCCGTCGCTTGTCGTGCCCTATTCTATGCACTTTCACTCACTTATTTCGACACTTCCTTGGTTCGCGACCATACCCCAGCAATTTCAACACACGTCTGGTGATGTTGGGTGGTCATGTGATTTCTCTGTTGTTCTCCTCGTAGGGTTTTCGTCGTGGCTAGACTCATTTTGGGGCTTTTTTCGACGGCTTGAACAGCTAGTTTTTTAAGGAGATATTTTTCTAGGCCGTTTTTTCCCACTTTTGTGCCGATCCTAGCATTTTTTCGCCTCTGAACTTCCTTGCCGGCACCGAAATCTACATTTCTGTGCCGTATAAGTCACAGGGAGGTCCCATTGACATATCCGGCACAGAAGTGTGCCAATTGAACGCTGATTTTTTCGAAGTCATGTTTTTCTAGCGGGGTTTTTTTCGAGTCTTCGCCGACTGCAGTATTTCTTTTGATTCTCAGGTTCCACGTAGGCATGAAGACGCACAGTTTTGCGCTTGTCAAGTCATTAGAGGGTTATCGTGACGCGTTGATCACAAATCTGCCATTCCAGCTCCATGTTTTTAAAAATAATGTTTTGAACTCGGTTTTTCGCGTCCGCGCATTTCTAAGAGTACTGCGTTTCATTTCGCTCCAAACAAGAGTACTGCGTTTAATTTAGTTCCAACAATTAAGACTTATGAGAAGTGCGCGTCCACACTTCTATATGAAAAGGGACCACAAGTCGTAGGCATGCTGATTCAGCTGATTCGCTAAAATTCTGCAAAAGTCTCCGTCTGTAGAACTGCGCGGACTAGGTCAGCATCAGCGATGGCGACGCGCATCGTGAGCCGTCGCATCGCTGTGCATGCCCGCGTCGCTGCAGCGGACGGGAGTATACCATAGGCCTAAGGCGCCTTTTATACTCCCGCCGCGGCGCGGCCAGTCGCGCCGCGCCCCGAATTTGACGCGCCGCTGCACGATTGCTGTTAGAAAGGGGAGCGTCAGCGACGCGCGGCCACGAGCTTCTGGGCACTACGGCCCGTGTTCCGGAAGCGGTCCATGAGTCGTTGAGGGAGCAAAACAGAAAGGATTGGTCTGGTTGATCAGAGCATTGCATCTTGTCAATGTTTGTCGTGGGATTTCTTCGGTGAGCGACGATTCCTCTGTTAAGCTTGGAGTCGAAGTCGTCCGCTCAACCTACGGTTGAAACTGGTGAGTGTGGTATTGAGTCGAATCCCCTGCAATACAAACGGCACTAAACCCCTCCTTATTTTGCGATACGTGCGGGTCCAAATGTAAAACTGCTGGAAGGTACTCATCGTCAAGAATCACTGAAAATTCTTCCTTGTTTGACCATTCTAGGGTCACTGTGCACTAAACATATCCTTAGCGTGGTATATGAAGCTTCGTGAATGTGTACAGATCTCCATTTTCTTCCTAGGTTACAGAAGGTACGGGCTAAGGTCATGGTCACCCATTTCGCTCAAACTCCCTAATCATCCAAACCTGGTAATCGCCTGTAACTTCAAAAAACGATGTCAGATTCGTGATCAGCACCCTAAATACGCCCTCCTCTTTCCCAATAGAAGAAGTTTGGTCGAAAAGGTGAAATCTCCCCCCTACACCGAGTCTGCCGCGGCTGATCGCGCCGCGCCGCGCCCTTTCCCTCGGCGGCGCGATTCGCAGAATACCGTAACCCAAAATTCCGTCAAGTGTGGTGTTTTGCGGCGGCGGAGTATAGAAGCGATGCGGCGCCGCCTCGCGGCGCGAAAAATCGATAGCCATGCCGACCATCACGCCGCGCCGCGAGGCGGCGCAAGTATAAAAAGCGCCTAAGGGCGCGGCGCGGCGCGATCAGCTGAGGGGGATTCGGTGTGGAATGGAAGATTTCACCGCTGAGTCCGCCGCACCACGATGAATCATTTGGCTATTCCCTTTTTATTCTAGCTCCCCAACCAACAGAACAAAAAGGATGTTGCAAACTGATGGCACTGTTGTGCCTTCAGACCCCAGATGTCGAAAAAAATTCGACCCAACTTCGGGGGAGGGAGCTATTCAGGGCGCTGATTACGAATCTCACATCCATTTTTGAAATTTCGGCTAACTACGTTAGGTTCGGGTGACTGAAGCTGTCGAGGTCGTAATCAGAGATTTCGGCTAAACTTCACCTAGGGGTTATTTGGGGTGCTGATCACGAGTCTAGCATCCATTGTTTGTTTGGTGCACAATGACCTCGTAATGAGAGAGAGATCTGACTGATTCTGGACGATGGGTACCCTCCAGCAATTTTGCGTTTGGACCCGCACATGTTGCAAAATAAAGGGTCGTTTAGTGCCATTTGCATTGCAAGGGATTCGACACAATACCACACTCACCAGCTTCAACCGTAGGTTGAGCAGGCGATTTCGATCCCAGCCTTAGAAGAGGATTCGTCGCTCCCCATAGTAGGAAGCCCCACTACTAACACTAGCAAGATGCATTCCACTGATTAGCCGGAAGAATCCTTTCATCCTTTGTCAACCAATGACTCATGGACCACCTCCTTCGTCATCCTTGGCGAACGAACCGTAGTAACCAGAAGTTCGTGGCCGTGCATCGCGTCAAATTCGAAGAGCAGCGCGACTAGCTGCACCGCGTCGCGGCGGGAGTATAAGGCCCATATCGATCCATTGCGCCCACGATCAATATGGGAGCATATCATTAGGCGTTTCTCGGGTGACCGATGGTACAACAAAGGCTTACTGTTGAGAGTTCCCTTGCGTGCTAGGAATGACGCGAGTACATTTCGCCTCAATACGTGTTATGAATGCGAAAACCTCAAAGGAATGATAGGATCGCAGCCGTATCGCTGTCGGAAACCGTGCTACCTTCATTATTCTCAGTACTTTACCTAATCTTTTCGTACTTACAAAAGACAAACCATTCTACGTAAGTGGCAGCGCAAAAACAAAATGCTATATGTTTCAGAGCGGAAGAATAAAAAGGAGGAAGAGCAAAGTTTGTATGTACTTCAAGTCAGATGATGGTAAAACGCTATTCACACATGTTGGGCTCTTGCTCATCCTTAAATTCAATTACCGACCAAGCTGCTATGTAATCTTCACTTTGGAACCTTCGTAGGAAAGGGGAAATGTGTAACGGGCTTTTAAGAAGTCATAGTTTCATGTTATCGGGGTATAATCAATTATCTGAGGTTACTAGGCAGTCCTGCGAGACCATTCTCTCCGTCAAGTTCCACACATAGCTGTTCCACCACATCGAAGAACGACTACGATCGCATTCCACGACAACGTCTAAACACTGATGCTGTACAAGGAGCGATCTCTTGGGGAAGAGGACATGGTGTCCTCCAGCTTCTATCTATTTCACATCTGCGGCTTTACCTTAGCCAAGGCCGCCTTCCTACATTTGCAATGCACAAGGTGGCTCACAAAATGTAAGCACCTTACAACAGACATAAACGCTAATAAAGCTATTTGGAACATTTAAAATTTAAAATTATAAAAAGATTGACTGTCTGAAGTGAAGGCTTGATGCAGTTTGATCGTAAACTGACCATATTGCTGCGTTATGCTTCACTTACAGTCCAGAACAAAATGGCGGTACGCCACAAATTGTGCCGGAATAGTACAAACAAAAGTGCGAGCACTGATAAAGGGACCGCAACGTTGTTGCTGGTGAGGCTAACCAAGGTTATATACGAGGTAGATCTATAAACGTGGTTGTTTATGCAAAGCAGCACTACACGTTTCAGTTTTGTAATATCCTGATCACATGCGGGATCTCGATATCGCCATGCTCGAGCAAAATGTCTGAAGGTGGACCCGAACCCTGATTTTTCTCGAGAAAAGTGTCACGATGGTATTAGTTTTTGAACTGAAAGAACTCTTACAGCTAGAATCTAGAAACCAGAATTCTTACAAATAAATGTTAAGCAAGTTATAAAAAGAAACAAAGCGTCTTTCTTTTAAACAATTTCTGTGGTTTTGTAGGACCTCACTTTTCCTTCCTGCTCCATAAGCTGTTCGAGGCTATAATGTTATAGGAATGAGCACCAGATTACAAGTCTGGTGCTTCCTCAGTGTGTCGGTGGAGCTGCTCCATCTGATTGTCGCTAGTCGGGTGTCTCTCACAGGTAAGCTCTCTATGTACAGTTTTTTTTATAACGCGCTCTGTATAAAGAAACTTGAGGATATAGTGTGTTCGAAAAAACACAAAACAACTAAAAGAACCTTGAAAAGTTGTCTAATAGAATGGAATTATTCCATGAAAAATCTTGGGTTATGTCAGAGCGAATTCGAGATCATCTTCAACCATCTTCATATCGCGAGATATCGCAGCACAACGGTATTAAAGCATAAAAAATATGCTGTAAAATATATATTCTGGTCCAAAATATGCGCTTCGACAAAGTTGGCTTGGTATCTGTAGGATGCGAGATAGACTTTACCGTAGCGCATGGAATCTCTACAAAGTTACTGACGCATAAAAACCCGTTCTTCAATCAAGCGATTTATAGAATACGGGGATTGAAGGCTTTCAAACCAAAGTATGCGGAAGCATTTTGTTGGAAGGGCGCAGTTGAGAACCTTTTCCAGCTCGAATTATCATTAGACTACTTACCCCTACATATGTAGAACAAGATAATGCCTTCACATGTGTGGCGGGATTTGGATAGCTCTCTCCACATGTCGACTAAATTTTTTCGAGTAATTTTCTGGCTCGATTGACAACGTTTCCTAGGCAAATTGTCAAAGAGTACGGTAGCACCACAGCTACCACGCGATCGCCGGTTATAAACAATAATTCCTGCTCTTCAAACTGACAATGAGGTGCGTGAAATGACTGAACAATTCATTACCTGAGCTATTAAAGTTCGATAGAGCTGTATCTGGAGACGCCGTGTCTTCTCGTTGGCGCTCTTCTGCACCGCTTTCACTATTGCCGTTGTACAGAAGACCATCAGTGTAAGAGCAACCAATAGCACCAAAATCAGGTAGACGGCCACCGCTACCAGTGTGGAGCCTTGGGCCTTGTCAAACTTTGTGATGTTCTTCTGAAAGCAATGGAGCTGCTCCAGCTAATGACAGTCTCTCGCCCACCTAAACTCACATGAAAAGATGCCACCAAGTAGGTCGAATTCCAGTTGACATTAATATTGAATGCGATATTGTCGAACAAAATGCGGTCGGTTTCTGTGGGCCATGCGGCAAAGCACAGCATAGCGCAGCATGACGTCGAGACACAGACAGGAATGATCAGAAGAAGACGCAGGCGACGGTAGTTGCACGCGAGGAAATTGGTCCTGCAGGAAGAACATCATGGATTAGTTTTCCCTCTATTGCGGGTTGACTAATATCTTGTGGATAGTAGTGAATTGGACACCTTACGAACACTTCACAACTGCATACATATAGTGAGCTCCCTTACACCGGTACCCTCCTTGTACCCGGAAATACTCCTAATTTGATTTTAAATATAAATGATGAGTTCAAAGCAGCATAAGTGGTGTCAATGTTCGAAATGCGGAAGAGTACGTGCACAACTTTGCAGATACCGAATCACTGTAGCGCTCTTCATGCCGCGGGGGATTGTCCAAAAAATTGCATCAGAACCTTCATCGCATCGCATTTCTAAGAAGTACCTGCAGCGCAATATCTGCCGCTACCTAATAAATTCAACTATGACGGATTTTCTTTGATGAGATGATGTTCACTGAAAGGTATTCGACTATTCTTCTGTGCCTTCCAGGTTTGTCATAAAATTATTTATTACTACGGCCGTATTACTAACTCGTCTTGTTCAAGGCCTGAAAGAAGCTAGAAATTTCCCCGCCCGTGAAGCTGTCTGGATCAGAAACATCGTATCCTCCCTTTGGTCAGTATCAACCATTCTCCAGAGAGTCGGGCAGAGAACCCAGATCTAGTGATCTAACTCACCGATATTCCGCCAGAGCAGGAAGACCGACTCAGCTGGCCACCATTGAACAAGTGAGAAGCACTTTGGCGGTCAATTGTACGGCTCGGTGTGCCGGATGTCGAAAAAGTGCACACGGCAGTATATGCGAAGCCCTCACAGTTCGCATAATGGAATAAAAGGCAAGAACTCACTTGTAATTGAGATGTACTCGCTTCTGTTGTTCATGGATGGATTTCTTTCGCGTGGGCCTAAAGCTAAAGCCTAAAGCTTACTAAGCCTAAGCCTTAAGCTTAGTAACCTGGCTTGGAAAGCACCGAAGGGAAGCCCACTTCGGTGTTAACTTTAATGTAAAGTGCACGGTACTGTATCATGTGAACAAAATTGGCTCCAGAAAATCTCTCGAGGCTTTCTGGATACGCGAGATAAATCCATCCATGAACAACAGAAGCGAGTGCATCTCAATTACAAGTGAGTTCTTGCCTTTTATTCCATTATGCGAACTGTGAGGGCTTCGCGTATACTGCCATGCGCATTTTTTCGACATCCGGCACACCGTGCCATATAATTGACCGCCAAAGTGCTTCTCACTTGTTCAATGGTGGCCAGCTGATTCGGTCTTCCTGCTCTGGCGGAATATCGGTGAGTTAGATCACTAGATCTGGGTTCTCTGCCTGACTCTCTGGAGATTAGTTGATACTGACCAAAGGGAGGACACGATGTTTCTGACCCAGACAGCTTCACGGGCGGGGAAATTTCGAGCTTCTTTCAGGCATTGAAGAAGACGAGTTAATCGAAACGAAACGTAGTATTAAATAATTTTATAACAAACCTGGAAGGCACAGAGGAATAGTCAGTTGATAAGAACAATGCCCAGGTTTCAAGAATGGCGAACTTGGAGACTGAAAGGTGAGCTTTCAAAGGTGGTGATAATCGAATATGAAATTTGCAGGAATCGCCATTAGGCGATAAGGTGACAACACGAACATTCAACGAGCTCTAACGATAACATGGAAGGATAAATATCTACCACCACTTGTGGTGCAAAAAGTCACAGTGTTAGTTATTACCTTTTCTGGAATTCGTAATGCATTCTACTCCAATGGAATATGGTGAAGGCAATGTGAATGTGTACTTCGCCTGTTCAATGACTTTTCCGGGACGATAAGAAGGCGTGCTCCATGCTCCAGATAGAAGTCTGGTACCGATTCAGGAATGATATGGGTTCTTGGCGGGATACAAACACGGAGTCTTTATCTATAACGCGACCCCCCCCCCCTCCCCCGCGACTACGCGCCAACGTACAAAAACAAAAGCAGATAAATCAAACAAACAAAATATTACATCGTTGTTGGCGCCGATCCATACAAAATTTTCTAGAAGGTAGGCATCAAATGATTATAGGAATCGCTATACAGGATCGGTAGACATCCAATGTATGAACTTCTTAACTGTTGATTAACTTGACAGAAGGAGACGCATTTAAAACATTTTTCATGGCATTGCTTAATGGAACTCCGACACAGAATCAGTCCTTAATCCTTGTTGTTCTACTGTTGCACAAGCGCCGGCATAGAGGTCTAATCATCTTCTCAATTGATAAAAAGGGCAGTTGGTGCATTGAGTGATTAATATTCAGTTGAACTGAGAGGACAACTATTGAGCTGCGAAGTGTGCTATCAATGTTAGAACATAGTAAATGACTCTATGCAGTCTCACCTGCAAATTTGAAGGTAGCGAAACGAGAATAGGCACGGTGGTGTCACGATGGACTGGCAGAGCAAGAACACGAAGAGGATCAACAACAGGAGCGCCCAGTTGCGAGGTAGATGTATTCCACCCTTGACGATCAGCAGAGATGACAACAACTTCGATGATGCAAATGTCTGAACAGGACTTCCTGAGGCGAAAGAGGCTTTGGTGATCAACTCTTCATGGTGATAAACTTCACACATCACGAAGGCACACTAATTTTTTCAATGGGTAAAGCAACTGATGCCCTCACCGGTCCCTCACTGAATTATAACGGTGAATAGACGCTTGTTAAGGGTGCGAGCTAACAATCAGGTTAGTATTTATTTAAGGAAAAGCTTTTCGAAGCCTGCTTCCAAAATCGTTCGTCAGTCCTAGTCGATCCGTAATTCCTTTCACATGTTCGCCTATAGTCGCAGCGGCAAAGACTTGGAGGGCAGAACAAAGAAATGAACTGTAGCAATTGCAGGTTGAAGCTTTCAGTCTTCTAGTGACGCTCTCTATGGCCGCAGCTACCACAGCTCTAGGATCGTAATGAAAAACTTGAGTATGTTGAGGATTAAAGATCTCTGTCACAAAATATGCTCAGCATACCGAACTGAGACTGCACAGTTTCTCTTCTCAGTTGATGCAACCTCCCTAAAACAAACAACGACCTTGATCAAACACGATTCCAAAAACGGCATCACATAGCTTTAGGAATTCTCGGTCAACAGAATATCATCAGAATTTGAAGAACAGTGGCGCTAGATGAGTAAGCATTACATATTCACAGGGGTGGCCAAGAGAACACCTTAGTTTGCGTAAAACTGCACATCCGAATGCAGATTGTTGGATACTAACAGCGAAATCTGAGAAAACTTTCTTTAGAACCTATGCGTAGCTTCTGGCAACTTTGCATGATCCTAGCTCTATATAAAACTTTCTGATACCCCATGACTAGTTCTCCCGAGTGTGCTGAAGCACTAAAAGAAGAGGGAAAACAATCTGGAGAGTACGAATGGATTTTTTTTTTCAAAAAGCAATTTTATTATACCTATGTGAACCAGTTTGCGCAAATGAAATTCGAAATTTCGTAAACCGTAATTACGAAAAAAACCGTCGTAAACCGTAAACCGTAAATCAAATCAAGCCATCTGGAATGTAATGCTTATAACTGAACTTTTATAGGTCGTCCTGCTAATGTTATTACAAAATGATCCAATATTTGTTTATTTGTCGGGTTATTTTCGGTCAAGGCTAGGCTGTTTTTTCCTTCTGTCAGACGAAGGGAGGAGGGCCTCAAATGAAAAATCTAAGGGCCTCAAATCAAACCTTGCACGTTTTAAAAAAGTCGAAGAAGTTGTTGATTCGAAAACCTTAGCTTAACTTTTGCATAGTGTTTCAACAAAAAGCTTTCATCGTTAAATGGCCATTAGATTTCCAAGCTCTTAGAAGTTTTTTTTAAATAAATTAATCTTGGATTTAGGTCGTAAAAGTCACTGTCAAAACAAAAAAAAAAATCATTTCACCGCTCATTAACTCGGGAAAACCAGAAATTGCATGCAGTTAAAAAAACATCGCATACTGAGCTAATGTATGGTGCAACTCTATCCTATAACGCGTCAAAGCTTTTAGATTCTAAAATATTCTGGAATATATATTTTTTATTATTTTTTATTAAGGCGGTCTCGACTTGAGTGGTCTCCGTGACTCGGAGCGGTCGTCGCGTCTGAGAATCGCTCAGTCTCTCCCTCACCGCTTTCGTATTAAGAACCTTCCGGGGGGGAACGTAGTCACAGGATATGAGTCAGATCTCTTAACGACAACCATGCCCTGAAGGCCCGGTAACTCCAACAACGAGAACCACCTCCGAAAAAGTCCGACCTCCGCCAGAAAGTAATGCTGTATTGTTGGTGGGACTCCCAAGGAATGCTGCCTCAGGAGCCCCTTAGAGCCGGTATCACAGTGACATCTACGCTGTCGAATTGCAAAATTTGAGTGAGGCCAGTCAACGGAAACGAGCATGACGGAAGAAATTTTGTTTTCTTCAGGACAATGCTCGGCTACATGCTGAAAAGATGTCTCGCCGAGTTTCAGAAAAGTTCAGTTGAACTCGGAAAACCGCACACGCCACGGCGCCATCTGTCATGATGCCATATCAGAATATTTTTTAAAACACTACGCTAAAATAAAGCGGGAATGAGCTACTAGAGAAAGAAGGATGATCACATCTTCCTCACCAGGCTACATCACGTCATTTGGACGTCAGTCGCCCATCGATCGATAATATTTACTAAAATTTATTATTTACGACCCAAAATGTTGTAATTCGTAAATCGTAACAAAATTGTCAGAAACCGCCGCAATCGTAAAATCGTAAATCGTAAATCCTAATTACGCACACCCCTAGTGTGAACTTGATTTGAATTCTCTCACCTCCTTCACAGCTACAGCAAAAGTGCAACTCTCTAGACCAATAAAGCCTTTGAGAGTACTCAGAGCATCTCCCTAACTGAAAAGGAATGATATGGCATTGCTTGACTGTGAGCATACTTTGGTATGCCGTGGTATGGTAGAATCAAGCAATGCTAAGCTTTTGGTATCTGTTTATTTGTTTATTTATTTATTTATCACCGCGTCTAAAGTGCGCCATTAAAATGCCATAAGAGAAAAGAAAGAACAGTGTCAGTCAAACAGTCAGGTCTGACTTCCAGTAACTGATATTAACAAAATGGAGAGTAAAAGCTTGGATAACACTACATACAATACCCACCATAAGGATTGGAAAAAGGGCGCGGTAGGCGCGTTTTCCGCGTTCTTTCTGTTCTTTTGCTGCAGCCATGGTGGTTTTCATCCATTTCAAAAAAATTCACACACCATCGTGATCCCCTTGGCAAGATCAACCCATTGCCACAAAGCCATTTTCCGTAACTCCGTTTTTGACCGCCATTTTTTCAAAAGCGCCAGGGGATACCCATTAGCGAGGGACGTCTCTATTTATTTACGCCCAAATAGGAAACGTAAGCGAGCGGATTCAGTGCCAACATAATTGACAGTACCGTTTTATGAGTACAAATTTTGCAGTTCTATGAGCACAAATTTTACACCGTTTCGATTTAAAATACATAGCTTGCTTTCAAGAGCGAGAAAACGAAGCTCTTTAGCCGTGTTAGTGATCGCGATTGCGCCATGCGTTCATGCAGCATATCGTGGCGATCGCCATCTTTCTTCAGGAATGATTTTTTTCGAAAAATGAATGATTTTCCGCGTCTCCGATCCCAGTGTCCCGAAGCTTTACAAAATCTTTCGCTTCAATCGCATAATAATAAACAAAGGAAGGCAATAATAAATCCCATTTGGAAAGCGCCACGCATTCTGTTCCTGCATCATTTAGTAGAGGCAATAGGATTGGGCATTTCTCCTATACAATAACTTCTGGATGTAAACATCTGTGTTTCATCATTCCCAGACAAGTCTTGCCTCAATTCATCGACCCCCGAAGGATGGAAGTGTTGATTAGTTCACAGAAACTCCAAACGAGGAACCTTTGATGAGAGGTGAAGGTGGTTCGCGCAATCCAATAGCTTCAACTGGCATAGGGCCGCACATGAAAAATGGTGGAATCTGGCGAATTGTAATTGTACACGATGCCTTTCCAAACGAAAAAATACAGCAGTTTACTTCTATGAAAAACCATTGTACTGAAATAAGAAAATGCGAACACAATGCGAATCGATAGTATGATTCGCCGAACGGTACTGTGCCGATCCCTGCTAATGGCACAGCACCGCTGGGTCTCGCACCAGGTGCGAGGAGGCCTTCATCGGGCGCGAGCTATGAACGTAGAGCCCAGATGGAGCCGAACGCTGCCCAGGACTTGACCTCGGCAGAAAAGGCCCAAAATGTCGAATCGCTTAAAATTCTATGAAATTATATTGTTGAGAAGCACTTCCAACGGCGAGACGTGTTGCCGTAAGCATTTTAGGGACTTACTCGCGGGGAGACCTAGGTAGTAAAAAATCGTAGATTTTCTCAGAGTTTAGGCAACCAAAAACACTATTCGAATAAACCTGCTTCTTTCTCCTTCACTTGTTTCAAAGCCACTCAAGACTATTTTGCACAGAAAAAGTTTCAGCATACCGGCTTCTCTCTTTAGAAAGTAGCAGTACGCAAAACTTTGGGAAAATCCATTGCTGAAGGTGGAGCGCAGTGGATTAGTGGCCAGATAGATGACGTCGCTACTTCAACCCGAATTTTCCCATATCTTCTTCCGACCTGTGCTTCGATGTTTGGAATGTCCACCAAGTACAGAAGAAGACCTACACTACCGTGCTCTTTTTCATAGAAGCTATAGCGCATGTAATGCAGAAAAAATTCAACGCAGAAAGTGAAGTGCAGTGGGGTTGTAGCTAGCAAAATTTTTCTTTCTTTCTAGTTAGAATTGCCCCTTCTGCAATTCGTGTACGTGTTTAGAGTTTAGAACAAATCCTAACTCTGTAACCTTTAAAAAAAGTTACAGTAACTGCTACATAGCAATCTCATTGGTGTGGAGGAATCGAGAACGGATTAGGAATGCGAAATCTGGACATTTCTCAGGAGTTGATACTTTTTCTAAGTCGACAGAGCTCAATAGTACAATATTAGCTATTTTCTGTGCGAGAGGTAGCACAATCAGAGCAAACGTCAGCTGTCGCGTGCAGATAGAGACGAGGTTCTCAGGCTTGGTGCCGTCCAGACAAACCATACCTTCAATCCTCCGGAGTCTCGGTATCCTGGTTTTTTCTAGCAAGGGCAAAAACTAATTTATCCAAAAGGCAATTCATTACGTAGACCAAGAATAAAAAAATGCAATAAATTCAAATATCCTCGACGAAGTAATATGTATGGCGCGCCCCAATCAGGAATTTTTATCTATTTTGTATCCTCTCCCTTGGTTGACTAGATAAAGGCAATCTTTGACAGTGTTTGGTAGATAAAGGAATAATTTGGTATTTAAGAAATCGAAAAATAAAATAACTAAATTATATATATGGTGGGATTAGAATAATATGCCCGTGGTTTCATAAAGTTCTCAATCTTTAAAATTTGCACTCATAGGACGGTACTGTCAATTGTGCTGGCACTGAATCCGCTCGCTTATGTGTCCTTTGATTAGTGGAGACGGCCCTCGCTAATGAGTATCCCCTGGCGCTTTCGAAAAAATAGCGGTCAAAAACGGAGTTACGGAAAATAGCTTTGTGGCAATGGGTTGATCTTGCCAAGGGGATCACGATGGTGTGTGAATTTTTCGAAATGGATGAAAACCGGATGGCTGCAGCAAAAGAACAGAAAGAACGCGGAAAACGCGTTTACCGCGCCCTTTTTCCAATCCTTATGGTGGGTGTAGTATGAACTGCAACTAAATAAGAGAACTTTCTTTTGCAGCTGTTCTGCAGTTCCAGCACAGAGAACTAAAAATAGCGCACTCAAAAAAAACGAAAGAGTAATGTGGTCTAATTCCACATCGAGCTGTTTAAATGAGACTTACCAAATAAATTTAATTCCAGCATCAAAAGTGCAGACATTAACATTAAGCGTGTTTTTGATCAGTTTAAAGCATCGAGGCGAGCTCGGAGATACGTCGGCCATAACGAATACGCCTTTGTAGCCGTAAAGCTTCAGAAATGATGCACTAAGTTGTTATGGTGTTATAGTTATAGCGTGGTGCCAGGTGGAGGTGTGTTATGGTGTTATAGTTATAGCGTGGTGCCAGGTTCAGAAATGATGCACTAAGTTGTTATGGTGTTATAGTTATAGCGTGGTGCCAGGTGGAGGTGGAATCACTTTCCAGCACTTTTAGACAAACGAATGTAGGAGTACGGGCATATTACCGATCACATGCCGACTGTTGCAACATTACGTTTCCTATATATGCGACATGATCTATTAAGGTCGGCAACTAATTCATCCAAAACGAGAAAGTTTCTCTCTCCTTTGCCTTTATGGTCTCCTAAATGTCGAATAACTATGCCTTTTATTGGCAGAAACCTAAAAATGCCTTGCGATAGTGTTCTGCCCATGTTCTCGAATGAATCATAGAGTGGCAGGTTATGGGGAAGCTATCATCGCGAGCGTGACTCGAACTACATACTACTGGGGCATAGCCGATGATAACAGCATACAACTGATTAAACAATCTCGCTATTGGAACTCAATTACAACTCAGCGGTGCTGAGGAATGTGTTCGCCATTAAGGGCAATGACCTTGCTGCCATGGCTCAGCCAACTTCCTGATCCCATCCTTCCAGAACTGCTTGGGCCTGGTGTTGATCAACTACTCGATATGGTTGTCAAGGACTGCTTATGTCGTTGTGTCCCTTCCGATCATGAAGTCCAATCTCAAGAAGTAGTGGTAGTCGTATGGAGATATGTCCGGCGAATACGGTGGGTGAGACATGTGAACGTAGCCCAGCTGGCCAAGCTTATCCGTGGTTACTTTTGCCCAATGTGGTGCGGCGTTGTCGAAGAGGAGGAGCTTCTTGAAGCACTGAGACCGAATTAGTGCGAGTCGCCGGTCCATCTCTTCTATTTTGTTCACCATGGCCTTGGAGTCCATCGTCGTAACAGGTCACCAGGCCTCACCCAGACTCGCTGCTTAGCGGGGCTAAGGTAGAAGACGTACTTCTTATCTTGCGTGACTATTGAGTCCAGGCTGCTCGGGGTTGGGAATTGGGCGATATTTGCGCTGCACAGGTCGACTCGTCAGACTGGGGTTTCGGCATGAGACAGACTGGAGTTTTGGCATGCTTCTGGAAAGAGGGCAAAAGTGGTCACTTCTCAGGTGGCGTTCGGTAAGTAGCAAACAAGCATACAAATACGGGAAGCAGAAACCGGACTGCAGTTACGACATATATGTGCACGGCATAGAGAGTCTCATTACTTTTGCCCCCCCCCCCCCTAATAAACAAGTACAACCTAGATATGTAGTGAAGCCTGCCGAACTGCCGTAAAGAGATCAAGCGGTCGAAGAGGCGAACGTTATGTGCAAGTGTTCACTGTGGGGGGGGGGGAAGGGTTACAGATTCAATCCTTAGTCTGTGATGGGAAGTGTGGCAGTAGAAGTAGCTTGTTTCAAAAATGCATTCGAAATCTTCCGCGTTTTCGGAGCTTAGCAGAAAATCCATTAAGGGCATTGAAACCTTGTTTCGTTTGACCGCCTTTTGACCCCTTCACCATGAAGAAAGCTCCACTACTTTGAGAGGTTAGGGCTGAACTAGCTTACATCTTTCCATCACTCATTTTATTTTTTTAATTGGATTTTTTATTTTTTGCTTACTTCCCATTTGGGGCAAAAAAGGCTGTGGCTGGTCAACCATCGTCGTGCTGCATCATCTTTATTGTCATTCGGTAACACCGGGGGCAATCACATGCTCTCAAAATAACAACGACAATAAAGGGCACTCACAATTCGTACGGAATTTCTCGAGCGAAAAAAGGAAAGTACGGGTAATGACATAAGCTCCTACGTCACGCTGAGTGCACTCACGCAGGCGCTCTTATTCTAGACAGGCTCGCATCGTGTAATAGTTACGGCATACGGTACCTATGAATGCGGCAAAAAGGAAGGACTACGTTCCTTCTCACACACCTTCCGTTCCATGGAGTTAACGAGCACCTTATGTTAAAAAGCTGAATACCGGAAAAGAAGTCGTAGCGTATTGTGCTCCCTCAAGATACATTTTCAGTATTTTTGTGCTTAAAACGTCACCGCTGAATATGAATATAACAAAATCCTTAAGACAATGAGGCATGTTTCGCCCTTTGTGGCAGAAGAAACGTTGATGACATGATGTTGCTTCAAGCCGCTCACCATTGGTCACAAGATTTAATTGCATAGTTTTGACGAATTCTCACGATAGGACGCCTTTCAGCTGAAGACGAACTTATCTCCAACTAGAGAAGAGATTCCCGACCTACAAAGCTAACGCTGTGAGAAACGGGTAACGGCGAAACGAAAGCCGGAATAGAACTTCACACTGCACTAACCTGGGTGAATAGCTTGAAGCATACCCATTTTATAGAAACAACTCTTCCAACATTAACAGAAATTAAACTTAGGACTGCATCACATAAAAATTTTATAGCTTGGATTTTTTTTCGGACTACAGACGAAATGTTTCACTATTTAATTATGAACAGTCCTTATTGGTCTGTATAATTTACCGTAGCACCTAGCAGGGTTATATTGATACCGCAGCAGTACAACATACTAGCTTGCACTTCTAAGCGAACTTGCTCAATAAAAAATATAGGTCGGCGTTAGACAATCCTCGTTTTCGGGAATCTTCTACGGAAATCGTGGAGGGGACTCGAGCGTTTAGCAGATATAGTGGTTTGTGGTGGCCTGACCATAGAAAGTTCAGCGTCTTACCCTTCCCAAGCAAGCTAGGTAGCATTTCATGGGGTCTGGGCGGGGCAGCCAGCGTTCCACCCCTCCCAAAGTTGCTATGGAACTTGTTAAATATGAGGTGCCAAATTGCCAAATTCCATTACATATGAAATATTTATGAAATAACTTCAGCATCAATGATACACAGGCACAAAGTGCACAAAACAGTAAGACCGATCAGTGCAACGTGATAGTGCCTTCACTGGTTAGTGGTGTCGTGACTCCGGCCCAATCCTCTTCTGGTTGAAACTCTTGGTCCTCTTCTTGCACTACCTCCAACTTCTCCACTTTGTCGATTTTCAGCTGTCGCCGTTCGAAATCCTGTGGATACTTGCTATCCTTTCTGCCAGCTTTATTTCGTCTCTCCAAGGGACAGCATCTAGTGGAGGTCTGCATTTCAGTGTCAGTAGGTGAATGACCACTCGAGGGTTAGCAGACATTGTAGAGGCAGTGTTGGCGGCAGCAGCTTGTTATAACCGCCCGACTTTGTAAGCATAACAGAGGCGAGAATATTGATCGAGGTGGTAGGTCAAGTTGAAGATCATGTGGTCCCCTCCTACACTGTGAGTACACTGGTGGCACTCACCTCACCGACGCTAATGAATTGCATTTGAAGCATTTTCTGGCATTCTGCCGCTGTTTCATGTTGTTCCTGTGTCGAAATTTCTTACATTGACGATGAGAACAATTTATTGGAATAAAAGTTCATACAAAATCGCATTTGGCATATTTCGGACATTGCTGGTGAATTACGAGATGTCGACAAAGAATAAGTAATAAAAACATCTTACCATAGCAAACTACAAAAACAAGTTCAGATATGGAGATCTCTATGGAAATCCGATACTACGGTAGAAGTGCAAGAAGGCGACGTAGCATGGGAACCGAACCCTAGACCTCGCGAACACGAGGAGTCCCCTCTACCACTGCGCCACCCAGTACACGACACCGGGATCTTATGCTGCCGTGAAGAGCTCGCTCTGCGGACCCTTAACCATTACACCCTCGTACTCGTTTGCCTCAAGGATTCGGCAAAAACAAAACATGTTCTGTTACTATTTGGAGGACGGGGATTCTCCCTATAGTACTCGCTCTTGCCGTTCCGGCGTACCAGACAGTTCCCTTGTTAGACTAGTAAAGAACAGGAGAGATTTAAAGGATTGCCAAATTCTCTAGTTATATGCCATAATAATTATGACGTGAAGCGTGGCGCATAAGGGACCGCTGCAGAATCCCAGAAGCGGTCAGCGAGGGCTGCAGAGGTCCAGGAGTTCCAGCTGCCGCCATTTGTTCGACATTGTGGTCGACAGTCTATTTTACTACTCTACTCTCTATTCTCTGCTAACTGTTATTACTGTTCTGCCGTCTCCTCACACGCGGACGTGAAGCGCTCTGTTGACGCAGGGGGCAGCGAAAAAGAACTTAAGAGGTCCAGTTCAAGATGGATACATACAACAGTTATCATAGCAGTATCTTCATTTTCCATTCCAGAGAAGAAAACTGGGGACAGATTCATCAATCGCTGACCGGCTGGTAACGGTGAAAGGTACAGCCAATCTCCCTGAGATGGAGATTCATTAGCAGTAGGCTTGGCAGTACTTTCCCCGTTAACAGCCTGTAAGCGGTAGTTGAATCCGGCCCATGGTGGTCGTGGTATTCAGACTGACCGCTAATCACCTAGGAAGGAGTTCATACCACATCCGAACGTATCATATTCAGCTAGACAGCTTTTTGTCAAAGCTGACCTAATAGTACAATAAATCATTATAATGTAGAAGCCTAATGTATAACATAGCCTTGTACACAAAATCGAATACGATGTTGCTAAAATGTTACTTTTCAGAAGCTATTTTGATTCTTCAACATTGGAAGTATCAAATTATTACGAGCTTAATAGAGGCTAACGTTGAAAATTATATGTAAGTCGGTTCTTACGTATCAATTTAGAAAATCACTTTTTAAGTTCTTGGAGCACAACTGTACACATACTCTTGCACTTCATGCCCATCTCCCCTCTCTACAGCCACTTGGTGCCAAAATGTCCTTTCTGTGCTTTCGCTCCATAATGGTCCCAACATCATGAGCTATATCTGGACCACGACAGACAAGGTTCCTAGGTTTTTCTTTGCGAGCAAAGATTTAAGCGCAACACTTCCCAATCTCTAAAGCTAACTTGTTCTCTTACGAACTCAATAGTTCGATAGTCAACAAATTCCAGCTACGATAGAATTGGTACAAACAGCGCAGTTCCCGTGATCATAAACATGATATGTAAACAATGACGATGGGTAAAATTTTCCAATGTTTTTTGTTGATCACAAAATGGAACAGCCCTATGTACATGACCAAAAAGCGAGAATAAGGATTTCTTTAACCAGAAGCACATACCGGGCTAGCAACAATGTACACCGCGCTGAACAAAATATCGAGCACTGTTGTGACCATCATCATGTACTTGTAGGCGCCGATCACCTTTATTGAACGAAAGCAGATAACGAAGAGGAGCAGGCAGTTCAGCAGAAATGCTATGGCGCCAATTATGTAGGAGTGCCACGTTGATATGTAGCCAATCGCGACCATCTGAAAACTCACCATCAGAAATAGGACAGTGTGAAGGGTGTATGCTGCACCAGCACAGGGATTGACAGGCACGTAGAACCACCCTGAGCACCGCGCTAGGGCGAATTTGACGAACAATTTCGGCTCTTGAGGGTGAGCGCCACAAACATTTTCAGTGCTCCAAATAGTGGGAACAAGAAAGCAAGGAAGGACACATCGAAGACTGCGAAGAGTGACTCGCTCAAAAGACAATGCCTAGGAGAGGGTGAGAAACCGCTTGATGAGCTACATCCCCACACCGTTTATCTAGGAGGGTAGGAAGTGCTGGAGAGCATCGGTACCGGGGTTTTACTTGTGAACATAGGCGCAGACCTACGCTTTAGATAGAAGGGCTACCTTAATATTTCTCACATCAGTCATTTCTCACAAAATTCCAGTGATTATGCAAAACCCATTTTCGTGCACTTTGCATAATCCCCTCAATTCCTAACTTATGTATGAGTGAGGCATTCTAGTTCAATCAACAGGCGAAGATTCAGCTGCATTCAGAGACAATGACGCTCCAACTCAAAAAACGCAATGCAAAATGTCTCTTAATCCTCCCTCAATCCCTTTCCATTCATACCCCCCTTGATTTGCTATCAACTACGTTTTAACGCGTGTTCGGGAGATTATTTTCGTCAGGACATACGCACGGCTCATTAGCAAAGGTAGTGACGCAAGGAAGCTGGAGAGCTGGCTAATGGCAAGCAAAACGCTTGATAACCGCTATTTCGTCTTCCTAACGCTTTCTAATCTTTTTATAGGACATGTCGTGAAAGCAATCTGAGTGTGAGAATGAGGTGTTTTATCCTTCCATGCTTCACAGCCAACTACTTTAGGTGTCGTCTGCATTCACTGCAGCGCTGTCATTTGATGCCGACATGAAGTTACTTGCACATGATCCCTCCTTCAACTCTATTAGAGCAGCAACTTATCTGAACGTTGTACTGCCTCTTGCTTCGTATCACCCTTACGACAGATGACACTGACGTTCATTTCTAGCGCACCATCTACATATTTCTTAAACACTATAGCTTTCAGAAGGTAGGCTTAATTAGAAAGCAATCAAGTGAGGTTTTGGTTTAGCTAGACAGGATTTGGAGTGAACAAACTTCATTGGAAACAAAAAATAAGGTTTAGAAAATATAGAGGGTGGAGAATGGCCTAACACACAACGCATTCCAATTCGAGAAGATGTCCTGCAGACGGCTTGGGTGCCTAATTTTACTTCACAATAACCTGCAGTTGTCGGTCAGCACGGAGTTGTAAACCTCGTGAAACGGGATACATAATCAGAAAACTCGACAGAATGAAGTGGTGATGAAGTATACTAGGCAAAGTAGAAATAGACTGGCATAAACCGTACACAGTGGACCCGATCGAAAATCTTGAGATAATTGGATGATTCGGATAAGAGCGATTTTGCGAAACTCGGATTTTTGGATGGATCGGACAACGGCAATTTTGAGGAAACCTAGATCTCGGATATCCGACTCATTAACACAAGATGTACTTTATTGTAATATTACCATTCCTTAAAGAGGAACCCATTCTTTAACAACAACAACGACAGTACATGTATCGAAAGACTCTCACTTCCCGTCAGGAAAGAAACACTCAGGACTTCCCACATTATTTCGTTAGACCTTTGGTAAACTATCGCGTCACCTGCGCGATGCGGGAAAATACCAAAGGCCTTATACATGAAATTTGCGAACTTTCCAAGTTTCATTACTCTTACTATTACTATTACTTATTCTGAAATTCTGAACTAATGTGCCTTGCTTCCGTGCGTTCTGCATAGCATGTGAATGTGGTAGTCAAGTCGACTGAATTGAGGTTTACATTTTGTCCGACCACGCTTCCTCTATTGAATAGTATCCTCTTATACACACAGATGATGGACCTCGGGAAATTGTTACAAAAGGCATGATTGCGTGGTCCAGCAACGATTTATCTAAAATTGATTTGGACAGATACCGCCTGTTATATTTGTTAGGTCCAGCAATGCTTACCCTCAATTTCAACTTGAAATTATGATGGGCAACCAGTGCTAACCTTCGCCCGCTTGTAGGTTTATCGTCGGTGATGGGGTGGTGGAGGATTGCGTCTTTCTTTAGTCGTAAATATTTTCGATACACAGCTACCACTAGGAATGCTTTAAAGGATTTTAGGCAAGAAAAAAGGGCGCAAATTGGGTCGCGGGGGTCTCCTTGTAGGTGATTTTCCTCCTTAGTGAAAAGGCACAGGAATGTCAAATTATACAAGAAATATCCTATCGCAGTTCACTAATGAGGTAGGACGCAGCGGTGTTGAATAATAATTTTAATTTCGTGCATGCGGTATGGAGTGCTTTACATTGTGGTCCCCCCGACCCAATTTGCGCCGAATGCTATACAATGTGAAAGTGTCAATCAGGGTACGTACTTAATCCCTTCTCTCCCTCAGTCCCGTCCTTCCTGTACTCCGGCAGCGCAACATGATATCTGAAGAAAAAGATGCCGAGATCGACGTAATGTTCAGCAGGGTGCTAAATGTATGCAACGTCATTACGACACCATTTCTCAGCTAGGTGCGAAAACGTATGACTCAGCAGCGTTCCTGCGCGCTCAAGTCGTTTTGAATGTGCTCTCTTTCATGGTGCGCGATTTCAAAATGGAGCGAGGAAATTGAACGGTTATCCGATTTTATCCAAATCATCGCATTTCTCCAGAGTCCGGATAATTGGATGAATCGGACAAGGGCGATATTTCGGACACCGGATTTTTAGACGATTCGGGTAAGGGCGATTTGAGGACCCCGGATTTTTGTATGATTCGGATAAGGGCAATTTCGCGGGGGCCGGATAACTGGATGATTCGGGTAGGGATATCCAAATCGGATATCCGAAAATGATTCGTTCGGATCTAGTGTATTATATATTATACAGTTAGAAGGAACTCACTTGAAACAGAGGGATTTATTGTTTTAGGAGCCCCACAGAGTACTAGTTTCACAGCTTGATAAGTCATCCTGGTCCAGCAGCATTGCTAGGGTCCCATTCGAGAATTCACTTGCCGAAGAACGGAGATCATGAATCCATGCATGTTGCAGTTTCTTAGAAATCGGATGCATTTCGAACGAGGAAAACAGCCGAATGGGTTATGTTTTTGAAAATGTCGGCGATCTCCTTCATTTTAATCGCTCGCGTACGTTTGGCCGAGGTCACCCTCAATTCATCATCATCGTCATCTTCATTATCGTCTGTCCCGCTTAGTGACGGGGTCCGCTCTTCTCGTGTGGTGACATCAATTCTCCCGATCGAATGCTTGATCAGGTTGCATTCCAACCATCTTTAACATTCGCATGGGGACTGCTAAAATTAAAATGCCGTTCGGTTGGAAATGAATTTATACAAATGGTCACAGTGTGTATGAGGTGGATTCGGTAAGATTAAGGTAAGAGCGTCAGAGCAACAAAATCAATCAAAGGCGCCGCCACCTGTTGTTGGGCGAATAAGAAACTTTGTAAACTGTGGATGTCAAGAAACTACGTGAAGCCTATAAATGAATCCCACACCTAAACTACACATGGCAAACCTCCAAAGTTCATTTGGGCTGCGACGCGATCAGTTTCTACTCGTCGGCTAAAGATGATGGGTGTGTTACATGCTTCCGCTACAGTTTTGTTCCACTTCAACGATGTAAGAACAAACGCAGTCTTAGCTGAGCTGAGCGTGAGCCGAGCCCTGAAACGAGTCCCGAAGCGCGTGAGAGCGACATATCCTCTCGCGCGCCTCATGTGCCCTCTCAAAGATCTACATATTCAAGCCCTCGTCGAAGTCGTTACGTTCGATAACAGCGAAATGCAGTTCAGCAGTCGAGAGAGCAGGAGGCCAAGTTTTCTTCATGTTGAAGACACATTTTCCTCCACGAGCTTCACTTTTCTCTGCACATTGTTATTGGAATAGTGCGAAGAGAGGGCATCAAAGCTTCTGAGTCCATCCTTCCATTCCCGGATGCACAGAACTGTTTTCCCAATAAAGAGCAGTGTGGAAGAACGAATATGAGGCAAAATATTTCAAAAAATATAGCAAATATAGAAAAATAAAATAATACGAATGTACTCGAGGGAGAAGATAAGCCAATCAACATTTTCTAAAAGCTCTGCCACGGCATTAACACCAGAAGCACCAAATTCACAACCAACCAAGAACGTAGTCAGTGGATACATTGCCCAGTGCTCGACGCTTTTCACGCTTACATTGGGAATGCCCCGCCTACAGGAAACGTCAGACCGACGTGAATCCGACGACGCGTCTCCAGTAGAAGTACATGTGCGGCGTCATGATGAGAACTGTAGTGAAGCTCACGAACCGCAGAGCGGATTAGTACCAAGGACGTTCTCGACAGCCGGGAATACCGCTTGAGGACCCATACGCCTATGAGTTGGTCCAAGCTCACCGATAACTATGGCAGCGTAGGGGTAAGGTTCCGATATTTTACGAAAATAAGCGACCCCTTTGCTTTTAGAACGGACTTGGTGCAACCCCTTTATCTTCGTCACTCTTACGTTTTTTATCTGTCTCGATTTTTCTTACTATTTATGTGATTTTTGGATCCCCCAATAAATTGTTTTTCCTGGTGTGGCTTCGACATTGGAGAGATTCGCTCACTGAAGGAAACATGTTAGGAAGCGGAATTGGATCCTTTAAGGTTTTGAAAATTGAATGTTCTATAGTTCAAAATAAAGATTCTCTGCGGTCAGTTTTCGAATCAACCGCGCAGAGTGCAAATTTTTCCGGTTCTTCTTCCGGGCAATTCAGAGATTTCACATTTCTCAAAATGAAGGCTTATCAATATATCTGCGTCTTAAATTGTTCTCTGTGAAATATCGAGTGCCGGTTAGTAACAGCTTACCGTTATGGGATGCAATTTTACTTTGTGACTTTCCCTCGTTCTAATGTAAAGAAAATGTCCGTGCCAAGTATTAGGCTGCAAAATTAATCTCCGTTCCGAGGGATGTATAAATCAATAAGTTGTTTAGCCCACATAATTGTGTCCCAAGGAGAGCTACACATGCCGTTCGACGTCGCTCTAATTTATCTAGCTGGGTTTTTCCAGGGCTCCGGAAATCATGAACCGACGCGACAATCGAGTCGTCATGCTTCACGAATTTAAGTTGGGACATTCTGTGGCAGAGGCAACCCGTAACTTTAGCAGCGCTTGTGGGACGGAGTGTCCTTGCGAACGAGCGGTGAGGCTCTGCTTCGAAAAATTCGCTTCTCGCGGTTTTGGTCTCGAAGAAAAACCGGGTTGCGGGCACAGATCGTCGCTTGACGATGAAGTTTTGAAGAGAACCGAAAATCCGGAGACGAACACACGCGCGTTAGCAGAGGTCCTCGGCGTACATATTACAGTAGTAAAACATTTGGCGAGAATCGGCAAGGAGAAGAAGATGTCGAAGTGAGTGCCTCATGAGCTGACCGATGAGCGGCGTATGGCTCGTTTCGACACTTGCTCCAACCTGCCAGCTCGCTTTAGAAATAAGCCTTTTGTAATAACTGTAGATGAAAAATGTGTTTTTTACAATAACAGGAAGAGGGGATTTGTCTGGGTAGATACGGATGCTCCTCCTACACCCTTTGCTAAACCCGACCTTCAACCTAAAAAGGTTATGCTCACTTTGTGGTGATACCCTAAAAGTGTCATCTATTACAGCCTTTTCCAACCTGGTCATGCAGTCATAGCAGAGCCTTACTGCTGTGATTTAGACCAGATGTATGTGAAGTTGCAAAAACTGGCCGGCAGTGGTGAAAGGGAGAGCCGCTTCTGTTGCAGAACAACGCAAGGCCACACCTCACAAATCACTCGGCGAAAATTGACCCATTCAGGTATCGAAGTTCTCCCTCACCCACCATATTCTCCCGAACTTTCCCCATCGACTGTCACTTTTTCCGAGCTCTTGATTTTCGTTGGCGTCAGAAACAATTCACCAATTTGGCCGATGTTGAACGTGCCCTAATTGATTTCGTTAGTTCCTGTGATCTCAATTTTATTGTAAGGGATTAGACTCATTACCTGTGCGTTGGCCAAAATGTATAGGTTCTGGAGGTTTTTACTACGATTAATAAAGTTCAGTTAGCTGAGTTATAGCTGCTTGAAGTAAGCGGATCGTTTCGGCGATAGATTTTGTGACCGCCTAATATATGGCATACGACCTACGAAGTCAGCGAACGCAGTCGTCGCCATATAAACGGTAATAACTCAGGGGGTTCTGTTTAAGAAAGACTAATATCTCTCAGAATGGAGCAATAGAAGAAAATGTATCCTTGACCTAAGCATACCTTTCTGAAGATGGCGACTTCTAAGAGATTAGAGGGGAGCTAATTTCTTCATTGTTTTTTCTTCTTCAGCAGCAAAGAACGCAAAATCGAGACCCTTCTTTATGTCTATTTATATATAGAGGACTGTTTCAGAAAACATGTTTTTTACTGTACATTGGTCAACACTCGTAATAATAGGTGCAAAACTTCACCTTATGATCTGCTTCAGATAGAAAATATTTTTTATCATTAAAAACGCCTAGTTCGAAAACGACCTCCCCCTTATCATAATGACCGAGTTCTATAGGGTTCATCTCCCCTTTCTGAATGAACTGGATATTCTTTAGTGGATATTGGTCCTTTTTTCTTCCTTTCCATTCTATTTCTTTATTATGTGCATTGGAAGGATCATCACGTTCACATACATTTCCTGGGATTGTGGAGAAATTCTTGACTCCGTCAGAGAGACTCCAGTTTAATCAGCGACTTTTCGTACAAATGTGCACCTGCCTAGCTACTGCAAAAAGGGTTTCCTAGAAATTTCCTTAGGCCGTGTCTTTACGCGGCGTAATTACGCCAGTGGCGTGATGTCCTTCATGATTGCATGATGTAGCCCTGCTTGTTTAGTATGCTACACGATTGCCGCTGGACCTCGGTTTATACTGCGGGCATTAGTTCCGTGCTTTTCGCGCGCATAATCAATGTTTGCTCATCCCTTTGCTTGTGAAGGTGCTTTCTGCTCCGTCTTATTTAGGTGTCTCCTACAGGAAACTCGAAGGAAATTGGCTCTCGATGAACTACTCAATATGTTGCCCAGTTTCAGACCTCGGTTTTAATTTGTTGAATATCATCTGCAAGTAGGTTCTGCCAAATCGCCTAATCGTTTAAGCAACTGACTCCAGATATGCAGACTAAGGGCAGGAAAAGGCTGGTGAGAGATCCATCAAACGGTACACGCTTTAACTGCGGTGAATGAGGACTGACATTCTATTAGAAACCTGCAGCGTTAGAGACTATGCAAGAAATTCTGCTTTGTAAATAGGAAATGAAATCCATATATTTCACCCTGTCTGGGTATCAAACATCCTACGGGAAGTGAGTTCATGACGGCTTTTGTTTGAGTTCATCTCCAGCGATGATCAGTGATGCATCCCTTTAAATAGCTGAATCTCTTCCGAGCGCTAGCTAGAAGTGATATCTCCAAACGTTGTGATATACGTAATCAATCATATCTTCATTTTTGCTGCTGTTAAGTCTAGAAATATAAGAACCCAGAGAACGGTTATTAAGCACAGAGCAAAACTTATCACCAACGCTCGCCGTTTGCTGTTCACACCCATTAGCAAGACCAATGTGTTAGATCATAGCGGACTCGCGAGTCTTTGGCAGTGATGAAATTTTGTGGTCGAATTCACCATCACATGAGCTTCCTTCTACTTCCGTTTACTTCCTAGTTAGCAGTCCCCTGATTGTTCTGTTCTACATTAGCCATTTCTTGATTTGTCGTCGATTACTTGAGCCGCTGTCGTCTTCTACCTCGTTAACCACGTACAATAGCATATTACGTTGTTCTGCTGCTGGTGAACTGTTTTCCTGCGTTAATAAGTGAATAATGATCTGGCAGAAGCGCTCTGTTGAATCTCTCCAATCATGTGACCGCATCTAACGAGATAAAATTCCCGAGGCTGGTATGGTCTTCTCTGGCAGTTGTGATCAGTGTTGGGCAACCCAGCGAATTGACAACTGTTTAGTTCTTCGAACGCTGTGAAATGAGTTTAGCAATGTGAATCAAGTGCTGGTCAAAAAACTAAATGCAATGTGTAGCAACGTTTGTGCCTACGAGACTTGTTGCGCACGCTTAAAAGAAAATATGAGTTTTCACTAAAGCGAGGTGACCTTGAAGGATTTTTCACGTTTCAAAAATCAGCTTATCGTAAGGGCGAGCTGAAAGGTTCCTCAAAGTAAGTCTATTTTTGAATGATCGCTGACTGTTCATCTCTTTTAGCTGCAATAAAACTCTCTTGCTTTTATCAAAGGCCAACTTCGAGGAAACCTTCCGGTGTTACAGAAAAAGAACTCGCATCTTCTTCAGTGGATGTTTTATTGGTTGACACCCGAAATTCCGTTTTCTTCTTTACAATCCAGCATGTTCTTCCAAGTTTCTTCTGACGTTCTAGCGTTCAGCACCAATCTCGATTAGCCACGCAGCACGCTTGTTTACAAGAAGTATCAAATTGACGGTTCTTTACAGCTATTTTCGTTGTGTCGTTCAACAAAAAGCAGTCAGAAATTTTGCTATCAATTGAATATTATAAAAATTGCGATGTCTTGACCGAAAGCTTAGCGGATCCTCTTCTTTTGGCTTCAAAATTACTCACCTTCCTGCTCTTTTAAAGCAAGTTTCAAACCATTACTTTTTCCTAAAAAATGGGATTTTGAGCAATGTGTTCACTTTTTGGGTAGGTGAACTAAAACTTCGTATTTTAAAAAATCTACTTTTTTCGTCGAGCCTTATTAAAATGGTCCTTCAATATTTTTTAAAAGTTTTTTGGCTAGTATCTTGTTCAGAGTGAAACGTGCTCGTTTTGATTTGGAGGACGTCCAGTTTAATTTCAAAAGCATTATCCTTGTTTAAAAGAGTGTCCAATTTTATTCATGTCATCTTTTAAGCCTCAAATGACTGGTACTGAAGTTTTGAGCTGTTATATGGACTTTTTGTTGCTATCAAAAGCCAGACGGACACCAAGCGACGAAAATTGGAATATAATAGGCTTCCTCGTGATCGAACGCAACACAGAGATCACAAGGAGGCCTCTTAAATTCCATTTTCCGATTACTCAGCGAGTAAACTTAACAGAGCACCGTAGGTGTCGGATTATGGCTAGAGAGATTGTGTAGCCGAGTGATTGGGCAACACCCACAAGAAGTAACAATGAGGCTCCTTGCGAACTGTTTTGGGTGCATTCTAGTCTAACGAGTTCTCGTTTGCTGCTAAAACTTGCACAACATTGCTTTATTTTGGTGTTGGTCTTCCATAGGTGTCAACGCGCGTGCAACGTGAGTGACCTTTAGCTGTGCGGGCAAAATATTTGCAACGTTCGCTAGGAAATGTCTCGCGTCTGAGGAAAATCGCAGGTCGCACAAAGAAGATGCGCTGTTGCACATACAGATCACCGGGACGATACACGTTTCCGCTGATTTGTCGCCCAACGTGAAGTATCTTGGCTTCCGGCCTGATCCTGGGAGTTCCCATCTCTGAGGGGAAATCCCGGTAGTGTAGCTAATAAAAGAATTTGGGAAAACATCTTTAGGACATCATCAGGAACTGGGACAGAGATAAACTTTGAAATAATTTCTTGTCTCTCGTTTGCAAGAATCAAACGGCTATAAAACATTTCAATCGGTTGGTTGTTATTCGATGTGCTGATAAAGCAAAGAACGGAGGTAGGTAGAATGCCAGTGCCTAAAGACTCGCAACGGCTCTTCCTTTGAAATTTATAGCGCTTCCATGTACTGAAACTACAAGCCTGTGGCATTCTTCTGTGCGTGCCCTTCTGTCCTTCCCTTCATGCGATGCGCCGCGCTTTCATCTTCTACGAGCTAGTGGAACCTTGTCATCCTTGAAGAATATGATACAACTACAGCTCTACAGGAAGAAACGTTGGCAAGTTGCAAGTTAACCAGAGATAGAGGCCACAGTGATAGTGAAGTTAGGCCTATGTCATACTTCGCCCACGCTGTGCTGAGGGGCCACTCGCTCCTCGCAAGCGCGGTAGGTTAGACTCAAAACGGAAAAGTTCGGCCTTTTGTGTGCCACAGCTTGGGCTATGGTAGGGACTCCGGGGTGTGGCAAGTCACCAGACGTGAAACAAAACAGGGTTCGTGCGTCGACTGCGTCGCGGAGGCGAGATGCTCGGAGGATCATCGTGGATCTTGTATCCACGACATAATGTAAGCAAATTCGAGGGAGACGTGATCACCTAGCGTTTCTATCCGCAATTTGGTGGCCAAATGATGACATTGAAAACGCGCTGCGATGCGCCCCGATGCTCTCCTATCGACGACGTCACCGACGTCGCCACAGACAAGTCGAGGACGTCGGCGACGTCTGTGGCGACGTTGGCGTCGCCGACGTCGGTGGCGGGCTGTCGGTGACAGGTCGCAGCGTCCGCGACGCGTCGCCGAAGTATAACATAGGCCTTACAAGGGAGGTCAATGAAAATCTCGTGGCAATTTCAAAAGTGACCTATTGAGGGTTGTAGGAGATTGTATGAGAAGCACCGCAGTGGTTTTCAAATTTCCTGCGGACATCTGGGTAGGACAAAAACTTCAAAAACCCGTTTCGCTTCGGTGTGGGCCGATAAAGCAATACTGACGCCTGGAACTGCCATCTCGTGGTTAGAATGTAACCTGCAAAAGGTTTGGGACTGGAACAGTGGCGGAATTACAGCGATTTCACAATATGCTTGTTAGCGGTACAGTGACCGAGGTGGAACGTTGAGGTGCGTCGCTCACCACCAATGGCGCAGCGGCCGGATGGCCGAGTGAATGTGGGGGACGGGCTTGCGGGAAAAGTGAATGGGGTTCGGATTCGGAGGTGCTGTTCCTGCATTCATGGTCTTGCTCCATCCATTTTTGTCGATATAAGTGTATCTTGACACGGTAGGTGCCATACCATACCGACATTATAACATTATTTTAACCTGAATGATACGATATAAACACAAAAATAAACACTCAAAGCAACAGCGTTCACAGTACATAATTCGATTAGCCATTGATGAGGAGCAGGCGACTTTTCTTTGCCTACAAAATAGATAACTTCAGAACTCCAAAGATCGAGTAAAAAATTATTATTTTATTTTTATTTTTTTTATTATTTATACTTTTATTTTTATCAATTAATTGACTATGTTTATGTTCGATTTTTTTCGACCCTTCTTCGACCTCTGGAGAAAAAGTATAACAGTACCAATCTGTCTTCTTCATCCTCAACCAACCATATTGCAAGTGGTCTCACGGCTGTCACATACAGCATCCTCCTCACTGTTACAAGGAGACGTAATACCACACACATAATCGTCATCGTCCGGCGACCAGGCTACATTCTGCGCTTCGCTCAAGTCAAGCTAACATCACGAACGAGAGAACGACAATGCAATAAGCATCAAACAAAAAACCACCTGGAGTGTTTCATCCTCATCAGCACAATCAATATCACCCCATACATAGCATGTTGAAGTATGCCCCGTAACGCATCTGCTATGGCGGTCTCCCTACGAATAGGGGCAGGGTAGTAGGGAGGAAGGCAGTTAGCAAGTCAACCAGTGACTAGGCACGGAGAACACATTGTATTATACAATTGATATTAAATCAGAGAGGGGGGGGGTGGTATAGTCTGTCGAAGGACGATCACAGCAATCGATCAAATATAAATATGTACATCAATTAATTAATTGAAAATATAAATGAAAATAATTATTACATAACAAATAAAATAATAAATAAATAAATTTGTGAAAAATAAAGATAAATCTTTTTTATCCATTTTTTCAATCTCTCTTCGACTTTTGGAGTCATGAAGTAGTGCTAACAGGCCCACTGTCAATGCCTAAAGAAGACGGTCAAGATAAAGAATATTACCTATTTTCTATTTGGGACAGGCCCTTGAATGCTACCGAGGAACTGCGAAGAAAAGTCACCTGTTCTCTCGTTCGTGATGTTAGCTTGACTTGAACGAAGCGCAGGATGTAGCCTGTTAGCTGGACGATGACAATGATGTGGGTGGTATTACGTCTCCTTGTAACAATGAGAAAGTTGCTGTATGTGACGGTCGTGAGATCACTTGGAATATGGTTGGTTGAGGATGAAGAAGACAGATTGGTACTGTTATACTTTCTCTCCAGAGGTCGAAGAGGGGTCGAAAAAAAAATCGAACATAAATATAGTCAATTATTTGATAAAAATAAAAATATAAATAATAAATAGTAAAAATAATAAATAAAAAATATATGACACTAATGACACTGGTATACTCAGTATAATCAGTGCGAATGACACAGTATGTCTCAGTCACCACTCGACTACTAACGGCAGCGGTAGCGACGTCGCTCCGCTTCAACGGTGGATCAGCGGGTGAGTTTATTTTTCATGCATTGGGTTTTTCGTTTTGGCACCTAGGACGATGTCGGAAAGGGGGGGGGGGTAAGGCGCTTGGTCGGGTAAGTAACAAATCTAAAGTCCTGAACCACTTTTAGGCCTCTGAAGACGACGAACAGGTCGAAACGTTAGGCCGCTCAATAAAACTGATCCACCTAACCTCGTTTGGCACAGCAGTATTGACAGACTAAGAAAAATGCCGAGGTTTTACGAAGAGAGAACTTGGAGATTACTTCGAAACGTACCGCCGCAGTTCTTCTCTCTGGTGCGCGAAGCTTTGTCGCTTCGCCAAAAAGTGGTACTCACCCGCCAGTCCGTAAAATTCCTCCAGCGGTGCCGAACGACCGACGTCCTACCGCATTTCATAACGAATACGAAGATAGGAGCAGCATGCCGTCTCCCCGAAGATCACCCGATGATAAGGAACGTTTACAAGTCGATACTGAGGATCGCGATCAAGGAGAAGAGACGCGTGCTGCACTCGTCGTTATTGAAATGTAGATGGAAAGAGAGCGCGTGCCGGCGTCTTCTTCCTGGACCGACTTGGAGGAGGATTGAGGGTGGGTCAAGGCTAATTTGTGACTCTATTCGATCTAGGGCCAAGTCTTCCCTTTGTGCCAAGTACGATAGACTTTTGGGTGCTAGACGTGAAAATTCTAATGTCATTGAGAACGACTCTCCCGTGAACCACCGCTATGACGAGGCTCACAATGAAAATGAAAACGGAATGGTGAGAGTTACTATCGTCGGGAACACTAACATTTCACCCAACGCTATCAATTTCTTGAATCTCGGTCCGTCCTTTTCTCCTGCACGAAACGTCAATGCGGTTACATATCGCAAAGTTGTGGGTGGTTTGCAAAGGCTAAGAGATTTACTGAGAACAAAGAGAAGGCGCGAAATCAACCCGCAGACCTCAAATCAGGGCACACCGGTATCAGTACCATTTCCACGTACATTCTATAAGGAACCACCTCCCGTTCCAGAAGTCGATGTGAAGTTGAGAATTTCGGCAACTGATGTGTTGGCTGTTTTGAGAAATCACGAGCAGCACAACTATAACAACTTGACATACGAGCAATGGGGAGGGTTCCAGGAATTGCGTGAGTTAAGATCGAATGGTACGATCCGTATCTCTGTGAGTGATAAAGGTGGAGAGTTTGTGGTTATGCCACAATCGTTGGATCGCGAGATAACAGAACTCCACCTGCGGGATTCGTCGATCTACCGACACGCGACTGCGGATGAGTTTTGGTCACAATGCCGACGCCTTAACCATACTTGGATGACCGTTGGCGCTTCAGAAGGGATTGACAGAAAACTCCTCAGTAGACTTAAATTGGACAATCCAACCTGTCCAGTTTTCTATAGCCTACTTAAAACCCACAAACTTGCTCCGCAAGATATGCTGTCGATGTCACCGGAGACATTCAAAATAAGACCTATCATAAGTTGCGTGGGAGGACCAACCGACAGAATATCCTGGTTTCTTAACAGAATTGTGAGCCAGTTGTTGACCACGGTTCCCTCGCACCTGACTAACACTAGGCTATTCCTTGACTATCTACACAGCAGACATGTTGAACATGAATGTGTAATAGAGTCCTTTGATGTGACTTCGCTATACACAAACGTCCAAAACGAGGATGCCCTTCAGGCGTTATCAGAAATGCTTGATCGACATCACAGCAGTATTAATAACTTTGGACTTAGCAAGGCAGGCATCATGACTCTAATCAAGGAGTGCTTAGGCTGTAATATTTTCAAATGGTCAGGTAGATATTTTTCACAAATGCGAGGTTTAGCCATGGGCCAACGACTTGCTCCAGTTCTTGCCGTTTGCTTTATGAGCAAAATAGAGCAACCAGTTCTAGAACGTCTTCCCTTGATGTATTGCAGATACATTGATGATTGTTTTATTGTGACATCAACACAGTCCGAAATGGATGAGTGTTTCAATTTACTGAATCATCAATCGCAACACATTATGCTTACGAGGGAAACTCCTAAGAACGGTTGGTTACCTTATTTAAATACGCAAATTAAAATATCGGGTGGCATCATCAGGGTGAAGTGGTACCGCAAAGAAAGCTCTAAGAACATTTTGGTCCATGCATCTTCCGCACATCCTACAGCTGTTAAACGCGCAGTTGTAAGGAACATGTTCAAAACTGCACGTGATGTATGCACAAGCTCGGAAGAACGACAAGAGTCATTGAGGCTAGCCTCAAAGATCGCTTGCCAAAATGGCTACGTGGTACCACAACACCACCAAAGAGTCCGCACTGTGCAACGTAATATACCACGCCGAGATCGTATACCCCTTTGTCTTCCTTTTATTTCTGATAATATCACTTCGGCCATACAGCGGAGCATAGTTCTTGCTCAGCTAGAAGATGATGTTGTGCTTGTAAACATCCCGAATGACAACATCAAGAAGCAGCTAGTCCGAAATAGGCTCTACGATAGGGAGTGTATATCAGAAAACTGTGTTGTATGTACCTACAATAAGTTGGGGGATTGCGCCAAAGCTGGTGCAGTGTATCAACTTGAATGTGGGACTTGCAATCAAATATACATCGGGGAAACCGGAAGGGTACTGGCAGTTCGCATTAAAGAACACCTGGCTAGTAAAAGACGTGGTATTTTATCCAGTCCGTTAGGCAAGCACAGGGTTGAGGGGCATGGAGAAACCGACTTTGATGTTAAGTGCACGGTTCTGACGTTTGAGACCGACATTTCGTCTAGGAAAGCGTTGGAAGTATTCTGGATTTCCGCAAGGAATCCAGCACTGAATAGTCGAAATGAGTGTCCCTCGATTACTAGTGACTTCTTGCCATTCCTTTCGCATTGTGAGCTATAGAACGACCGGTGGTGACATGAGTGTCCTTACGAATGACACTGGTATACTCAGTATAATCAGTGCGAATGACACAGTATGTCTCAGTCACCACTACTAACGGCAGCGGTAGCGACGTCGCTCCGCTTGAACGGTGGATCAGCGGGTGAGTTTATTTTTCATGCCTTGGGTTTTTCGTTTTGGCACCTAGGACGATGTCGGAAAGGGGGGGGGGGGTAAGGCGCTTGGTCGGGTAAGTAACAAATCTAAAGTCCTGAACCACTTTTAGGCCTCTGAAAACGACGAACAGGTCGAAACGTTAGGCCGCTCAATAAAACTGATCCACCTAACCTCGTTTGGCACAGCAGTATTGAGAAAAATGCCGAGGTTTTACGAAGAGAGAACTTGGAAATAAAAAATAATTTTTTCCTCGAACTTTGGAGTTTTGAAGTTGTCTATTTTGAAGGCAAAAAAAGTTGCCTGCGCCTCCTCAATGGCCAATCGAATTATGTACTATGAACGCTTTCGGTGTTTATTTTTGTGTTTGTATAGTATCATCCAGGCTGAAATAAAGTTATAATGTTAATATGGTACACTACCGTGGTCAAGATACACTTTATATCGACAAGAACGGATGAAGCAAGACCAGCACCTCCGAATCCGAACCCCCGTCACTTTTCCCACAAGCCCGCCCCCCACATCCAATCGGCCATCCGGTCGCTGCTGCGTTGGTGGTGAGCGACGCACCTCAACGTTCCACCTCGGTCACTGTACCGCTAACAAGCAAATTGTGAAATCGCTGTAATTCCGCCACTGTTCCAGTCCCAAACCTTTTGCAGGTTACATTCTAACCACGACATGGCGGTTCCAGGCGTCAGTATTGCTTTATCGGCCCGCACTGAAGTAAGATGGTTTTTTGCAATTTTCGACCTACCCAGATGTCCGCAGGAAATCTGAAAACCACTGCGGTGCTTCTCATACAATTCCCTACAACCCTCAATAGGTCACTTTTGAAATTGCCACGGGATTTTCATTGACCTCCCTTGTTAGTTGGACAAGTGAGAGCTCTCCAGCGCTGAGTAATCAAAGCATCTGTATTTGGGCGCGTAACTTCAACGTAACTGCCCAAGAATCAAATGCACGCCATAGAGGTCTTTGACATCATCCAGAATCAAATTAGCAGTAGCCACGGGAACTGCAGAACTGCGGTATTTAGACGACTGAAAAAGGCGTTGAAGCTCTGCCGACTGGAGGTTTTGAATACATGCTTATATCTTCAGGGAGATTTAAAAGAGACTAAACAACCTATTAGTTGAAACGCTTTATGGAATGGGAGACGTTTTCGGCGTGGAATTCAAACGAGCTGTTGATAGATCCTTTGATCTCAAGATTTAGCTTAATTCTGTTTGAAACACCCTACCATCAAAATATGTTTCTGACGCCCTAAACCCTTCGTCACCAAAGTAACCTTACCTTAGAGGGACCACTAGGAAGAAGACTCGTGGGCACCAAAGTCGGAAAGAACGGATATCTACCAACTGACCTCACGAGTCAAATTCAAAGGGAGCTGCAATAACAGCACGAAGAGCCTTGCTCTTCAAGTCCTATGTTAGAACAAGTCTGGCGAATTACCTCGATTGACAGGGGTCGCTGATCTCGCTCAAGCGGAGGTGGAAAGCTGTTCATATAAACTTATGGTTAGAAAAAATGTCGATCAATGAAGTGCGGTGTCTGATGGACCCTAGATGCTTTGCAAGCGTTCTGTTTCCTTTTTTTTTGCAAACAGCACCTACCCACCACTCCCACTTAGCGCTCTACATTTCACTCTCTTCGATTTCATGGTGAGCCACCCAAAGAAGATCGCAACGAGAATTTGCATTCAGAATTCTTGAGTTTCTAGCGAGTTATCACCGGGTAGCTTTAAAGTTTATGTGTTTCCTTAAGATAAAGGATAAAGGACGGCGTTATTCAATCCCTTCTGGGATGCGCCAGAGCATTCTACTTCTACGGGATGTCGTGGAGGCGACGTGAATGCGTATTTGGCCACACAATGACTTGCGGTGGCCAGCCGATGAACAAGTCAGCGCTTTATCCTTCCCAGACAATTCTGGTACCAATTCACCGACCCCAGAGGGATGGAGGGCTTGGTCGGCCTGGGCGGGAAATCCGAACCAGGAACCTGGTATCGGGTGCACGCGACAGTCGCGCCTCCTCCGACTGCGCTACACGCGCCCCCGCATTCCTTAGGATACGCTGTGCAATTTGATTTACAGTTCCCTCTCGTTATAACGCGTTTGAAGGGACCGGAGAAAATCCGCGTTATAAAGGGAGTCGCGTCCTAACCGGAGCTGACCTTTTTTACACTATTTTGTGCACAGATTTATCCTAAATTGCATACAATGGAGAAATAGCCAGCAAATAAGTAACAGGAAGGCATAGCTAGGTATAAAATTTCTGGAAAGATGATTTAACTCTATCCTGAGAGATGTTCTCTTAGCAGTAAACAGAGCAGAGCAGCACTAAAAATATAAAAAGATGTGACGAATTAATGAGGTAAGATTCAAAATAGAGAATCAAGATTCAGCTGAAAAACTGTGTAATCTGAGTTTGAACCGACTTCTTCTGTTGCTCATGATAGAGAAAATCTTCTAGCTTTCGACAGCTTCTAATAACTTCCGGATCTTTTGCATTGTGCTCGACGTACTGCCGCAACTTGTCGAAGCTCTTGTACGCTGTTTGACGAGATATTGGCTCGGGTGGCGGCACGTCTATCTCGTCAGGTTCTTCTTCATCCGGCTCGTTTGTATGAGGAAGCGTGCTGAAAGAATTAAATCACTTGTTGATATAATTGACTCACAGCAGGAACACGTGTCCTTACCTATAAGATGCTACCATTTCCTCCAGTGAAAGAGCTCCTGACGTGGTCAAAGCCTCGTCTGCATTCAAGAAGTCTGTGAGACTGATAGTTCGTTCTACTTCTCCGTAATGCTGCAGTTGCTGCCAAAGCGGTTCAAGGTGTACTTCTGCCTCCTCGAAAATTTGGATTGCGCCCTAAAGAACAAAATTGTAGTCTTAGTCTAAAGAATCAAATTCAACAAAACCCTCACCTCATCGTTAATGAAGAAGCTCGCTTTTCTGAAGCAGTTCTTCAACGTTTCAGGTTTAACCTCACTCCAGGCTTGATCCAGCAAGTTGATCGCGCTGAGGAGGTCGAAACTAAAGTCAGCACTACTGTCGACGGAGGCAATTCGACGGCGAAGAAATAGGCGGCGGTAGTGAATTTTGAGATTCTGGATGATTCCCTGGTCCAGAGGTTGAACTTCTGCCGTTGCATTCGGTAGAAAGAAACGGAGTGCAATGTTTCTCAGTGTGACCTTCGGATGCGCTGGACAATTGTCAACAAAAAGCAAAACCTTCCGATTCTCCTTTCCAAGTCTTCGGTCCCACTTTTTTATTCAGCGCTCGAAAATCTCCGCTGAAATGACATTTCCTTAAAAGTGAAGGAAAGCCTTCAAAATTAAGAAAATCTAAAATTGAAATTAAAGATTTAGTCATGCTCACCTGTAATCCATGCTTTTTGATTAGCTTCGTAGTCGACAGGCACACTGGCGTTCTTAAAGCAACGCAGGCTCCTTGACTTGCGCATAACGGGCAGTGGCACTTTTTCAGTTCCGCTCATATTACTCCCCACCAGAACTGTGATTCGTTCTTTGCTACGCTTACGAGATGTGCACCGATCTCCTTTGAAAGCCAGAGTTTTGCTGGGAAGAAGTCTCCAAAAAAGACCAGTCTCGTCGACATTAAACACATTTTCCTCGGAGAACTGCTCCAGCTCCTTGTAGAGGACAGTTTGGTGCCAATCGCTGACAGCTTCCATATCGACATCTCCAGCTTCTCCCTGTACTTGTATGAATACAATTCCATGGCGGCTTTTGAATCTGGAAGCCATCCTTCACTAGAATTGAAATCTCCAATGTCCAACATCCTCGCCGATTCTACGGCCTTTGCCTGAAAAATTTGATTGAAGCTCAAATTTTCAGAATTTTACGAATGATTAACCCACCTTCAAAGTGTGCGTGTCCACTGGAATATTCTGACTTCGAACATCTTTGAACCAACTCAGAAGAGCTTCATCCAGATCTGAGTGTTTCGCAGCTCTTATTCTCGCCCTTTTGCTCTCCGCTCCTTCTTCTACTGCTTTGAGAATCTTCTCCTTGTCCTTGAGAATTGTCCTGATTGTCGATTCGGGATACTTCCTGTTGAAATCCACGGCTACTTCAGGAACTGACTTTGTCCGTGCCTCCTCGATTATGGCCTTCTTCTCATCCAGTGAGATTGGCTGTCGTTTTCGAATGGTGCAATTTGGCACTGGCATTTTAGTAGAAAGAAAGTCGGAATAGTCGAGAGTAGAGATACAGAAGATGGACGTCCTCCTTATAAATGAACTGGGCCAGCGCAAAGCACGTGGATGATGCGTATCGATCTGCGCGACCGAACGGTAGCGCCGATTACGAAATACGGCATACAGTCGCTCTTCAAATTCCACGTGAGACCAGCATTTTACCCTGAGCGCATTATAACGGGAGTCAATTTGAATGCAGAGTTTCTCTCAAAACCGCGCTATAACGGGAGTAGCGTTGTATCCGACGCAGGGTCAAGCGTGGGGTTCGATTTTTGCCGAAAGTTTACGACCCCCCCCCCCCTTCTTCGGGAACGGATTTGGTACGACCCCCCCCCTATTCTTCAGGTTCGTTTTTCTTCGTTTTATTTCTTATCTCCATTGATTTTTTCAATTTTTTAATGTGATTTTTGTACCCTTTAATAGGTTCATCTTTCCAGATGTGATTTCGACGCTTACGACTAGCACGTGGAAATTCGCTCGCAGCTTCCTCCACAGATGATCTCATTGATTTATTGAATATAATTATATGAAAATAGGATTGAATATCAAAAAAATTTAATGCCGATTACTGTGCAGTGAAAAATAATGATTTCCTGACTGCAGATTTATGGTCAATGAGAGATTTTCATTTTTTCAGATTTTCCCAGGACGTGATGGACATGGTAGTTTTCTGCCTGATGAGCGACATCTACTTCCAGAATTGCACTCTATAAAATTTCAAGTGTTAATTACTGAGGACGACCTAAGTGCTTTCCCTACAAGATTTTTGAAGCGCTCTTCGAGTCGATGACGGAATGGCAACCGAAGGACGGACTTGCTTGAAAAGTAATTTCTCTCCTGCAGTAAACAGCATCAGAAGATGAAATCGCACCTTATAAAAGTTTAAGCCCGTTGGACACACAGTGATAAAACTATGTTTCTCTGAAACGATATTCTATATGATCAGACGTCTCGATTTACCGAAAAGATATCGACACACTAATCACATGGAACACGTTACTTTTAGAACCTGCCTTTTAAAGCATAGAAAACACATCTACTAAAACTTTAGGAATTTTCCAGGAGCCCCACCCAAAAAATCTCCGTTTTACGGCAGTTTAATGCGGCCACTGCGTTCTCTGACATGACCAATCGCAATTGAAATATAGATGGACTCCTCGCTGGAAATTTTTTTCTGCCTTCTGAAGGACAGGACGACAGAGAGTGGAATTGCATCATATAAAATTTTAAGTCATGCTTAACATACAATAAAAACTATGCTTCTCCGCTGCGATGAAGATATGACGAGGATGGATCGCATACAAAATTCTCATTTTTCATGAAAATATTATTTTTTAGCCGAAGCAGATCACCCATACGGATAAAATCTAGCCACAAGAATCTAGAAGTTTTGATCAATTCACTGTGAAAAAATTGTGATTTTCTGGATAGAACAGGTTGAATCGACCTCTGGTCGACTTTGCACCAACGTCATCGGAGCATAAAATTGAACGTTCACAAAAAGGTTCATAACTCGGTAAGTTTTTCGAATTTGAAAATTCTTTTAGCTTCTCATAAAGTAGATAAAACGCCCTTTCTCATGGTGTAGAAATCGTTTTCCAGAAAAGGAGTAGTCACGCTTGGCTGCTGGTTCGATTTTTGAGCGAAAAAAATTGAAGTGGCTTCACAAAAATATTCATAAGTTGACCAATTCTTCGAAGTTTCAAAATCCCTCTAGCTTTTCAGAAACTAGAGGAAGAGCCCTTTCTTGCTATGTAAGAATTTATGTCCAAAAATTCGGTCTTCATGCGCGGCAGAGGAGGTTTAATTTCGGTTCCATGTCGCGAAAATACGTACCGAAAATCGAACACCCCCCGCCCCACATGAAGACCCCTTTCTTGGAAAACGGTTCTTACATGGGTTAGAGAGCACATTTGCTTTATTTTTTGACGAGTGAGCGGGATTTTTGATTTTTCGAAAAAATAGCCGAGATATGATCAATTTTCGAAAGTCGTGAACTGAATCTCGGACCGACCCTTTACCGTCGACATCGGAGTGATCTCACAAAAATACTCATAACTCAGCAAGTTTTTCGAAATTCAAAAATCCCGCTAGCTTTTCTGAAAGTACATGAAATACGATTTCTTACCATTTAAAGATCGATTTCCAAAAAAGGGGTCTTCATGCGGGGCGGGAGTGGTCCAATTTCTGGTCCATGTCGCGAAAATACGTACCGAAAATCGAACCCCCCCCGCACCGCATGAAGACCCTTTCTTGGAAAACGGTTCTTACATGGTTAGAGAGCACATTTGCTTTATTTTTTGATGAGTGAGCGGGATTTTTGATTTTCGAAAAAATAGCCGAGATATGATCAATTTTCGGAAGTCGTGAACTGAATCCTTCACCGGCGTGATCGGATGTGATTTCACAAAAATATTCATAACTCGGTTATTTTTTAGAAATTCAAAAATCCCGCTAGCTTTTTGAAAAGTAGATAAACAGCGCTTCTTTACGTTTACAAACATGTTTAGCAAAAAAGGGATCTTCATGCGGGGCGGGGGGGGGGTTCGATTTCTGGTCGATTTTTGCCGAAAATCGACCAGAAATTGGACCACTCCCGCCCCGCATGAAGACCCCTTTTTTTGGAAATCGATCTTTACATGGTAAGAAATCGTATTTCATGTACTTTCAGAAAAGTTAGCGGGATTTTTGAATTTCGAAAAACTTGCTGAGTTATG